>CM075862.1:30455404-30730404 GCA_037975125.1 Latrodectus hesperus
TTATTAATAAACGCCGTTCTTTCATAAAAAAATATTCGTATTGGTAAACTAAATGTGCTGAACAAATTATTTGTTAATCACTTGGGATTATCGCCACTTTATCACATTCGAGTGTTGTCAACAATATTTATCGGCAATCAAAATGAAAATTTAGAAAAATGTTCAGTTGAATGAGTTAATTTTTTAAGCGTTATTTTATGTAAAAGTTACAAAAGTTTTTCAATTAAAACCTTAACTTTCAGCTTCCGAGAACAAGTAGTTTTTTAAGTAATACTTTTTAAATAGAATGATTTAATTTCACTGAATGCGTGTGTTCGGAAATTAATTATTTTATTAAAAAATCTTTTAAATTAAATGTATATTCTGTTCTGCTTAATTCTATTTCCTAATTATAAAGCAATTAGAAAAAATAATAATATGTTATTGATATATAATATAAATAACATTGAAAATATTATAACTATGTGGACTTTATAATTAGATATTATGAACAATAATATTTTTATTGTCTCATTATTAATTATTCAAAACGTCATTATATTTCTGGAATTATAAATTTTTGACCCAATATATATAATAATCATAAGAAGCTACTATTTAACTTTTAACAAAAGTATTTATTGTTAAAATTGAGTGAATTTTTATTTCGTTATATTAATTTTTAAGCATATCCATTAAACAAATAAAGATTTTATTGTTTTTAAAATTTTATGAAGTTGAATAAAAAATAGTCATACAATTTAGAAATTCTTATATAAAACACTCAAGTTTCATGGATTCTTGCCAAGCATCAAGTAAACATGCCCGAAATGCATCCAGCACAAGAAAGTTCCGGAGTTAATCTTAATGAGTTTGTCAATAGGCACCTCGTCGTATTGAATCACAGATGTCACACCTGAGTTGGCACTTTTCTCTCGTCATTTACGTCACGCCAGCGGAAGGACTTCAGATGAACGTGGCGTCTCCAAATATTGAAGGCCGCGATGGCCTGATTGGTTAGGACATCGTTCTCATGAACGGGAGGTAGTGAGTTCGAATCGCGGCTTAACCGAAGATCCGTCGTATTTACTAAACGCGGCTGGGGCACATTAAAACTACGCATGGTCGTCATGTCCACCAAGTGAAATGGTACCTTTGGGGCTGGCAGGCCAAATATTGGGAATCTTCTGATAGTTCTTGCTTCAAAGTAACGAAGACTCCACCTGGCTGATTCTATCTAACTAATAGAGCCCAACTTGGGGTTACCAGCCAATCCTGCCGGTGCAATAACGATAACATGTGAATATTGTCAAATCGCCTAACCATGCAGCTCCAACAGTGAGAAGAATCAAAAGGAAGGTGAGGGAGAAGGTGATCACCCTCCCAATTATTCACCGTGTTTGTTGATCTGAAGAGAAGAGGCGCGAAGCTACTGAGTCCCTGAGGCTCTACAGCATGAACACGCTTCATTGTTTAGCGCTAAGCATCTCAATTAGAATACATAGTGACAACACAAATGAGCTTTGTTAAGTGACTGGATTTCACCAGTGACGGACTACCACATTTCTCTAGAAAAGAACTCTGAAGTAAATTTCACATCCAATCAATTAAGCTTCAAGTCAAGTAAAACAACTTAATTCACCTTGTTTGTGAACTGCGAAAGCAAATAATAAAAAGAAAAAAAATCGAACTCACTATGGCCTAGTGGTAAGCCAGCGCTCTGAGGAGCATAAAGTCCCGGGTTTGATTCCAGCTACTGGTAAGCAAAGGGTGATGGACGCTGAGATTCTTCTTTCTTTATGCAGTATGTTTGCCAGGATGTATGATCGAGAGTTTTCCGGGTTACCTCCATTGCGACACTTAAATGGGACCAGCTGTCTATGAAAAGTCCTCACAGATAGGAGGCATATCAAACTTCGAAATGCTCACTTAATGTTATTAAGATATGAGGTACAACACTAATTTAGTTTCCGGGTATGATCCCAGGCACTGTTAAGCAACGGAGGATGGGTGTTGTGTTTTAGTTTTCTGCATGCACGTCCTTTATGCAAACTGGGAGTTTTCCGGGTTTCCTCCTTTGCGTTATGCATGAAAAGTCACCGAGGCAGATACTAAAATGGCCCGTGGTCGTTAGGCTGTCCACTACGTCATGTCAAAAGAATTAATAAGATAAAAAATAAATCGCCAAATTTTAAGAAAGAAAAACTAGAATAATCTGTAAATAAATTCTGAAAAGCTTATTATCTTTTATTAACATACGCTATCTGTGATTACCATAAAACATGAAAGTAAAACAATTTAAAATTCTTCATGTGAATCGCACAGAATCTAATAAATCTAAAAGATTTCGCTTCGTAAATATTTTTACATTTTCTTACATAATTATTTCCTACGAAAGAAGTTTTAAAATATATTTTCTAAGAAAAATTTGCTGCCAAAAGTAAATACAATTGATTTGAAATGAGCTGCAGCTGACATCCCAAATGAAATGACTTGTACTTGTCAAGCGCAGGCAATTAAAGGGCGCGAGATGGACTGCTCCCGGGTCAAATATCATCTGGAGGGAACGTTTTTCATTTATGGCACCCCGGAACGCCCAATGCCAGTCGGAAATTTCCCTTTTATTCAAGCCCTAGATGTTGCATTGTCCCAAATCAGGATGTATGAGAATTTTTTCCCGGAAATGAAATTGCATTGTCATTGAAAGCGTGTTGGGAATATTTATTGACATCTAAATGAAGCACACCTTTTCAATTACCGAGAAAAATATGTATACGAGAAGCTTATTTATAAATATATAACAGATTCTCTTAAATATATGTATTATTGTAATTTATTTAATATATTTAACTTATTTTTACTATATATACCCAAAATAATTTTATATATTTTGGGTATATATTGTAAAAATAAGTTACGCGTCTTTTTTTTAATTTTAAAATATTAAAAACAGTAGAATTTAAAATATTTCGATTAAAAATATTTGTTGTCACATTCACAATTATGAATAATTTTTTCAATGCCTGACCACTGAATCCTTTTAGTAATACAATAGACTGAGGGAATGGCATCTTTATATAGTGAACATGACTTCGTAATACCGCAAAAAGTTTCGTTATTTAGAAGCAGATTTGCCACTTCCAGAGGTATCATTTCACATTGAAGATTTAGCGACCACGATCTTTTGAATGTGTTTCCCCCTCCATTAGTGAATAGGATCTTCAGTTGAGGTGAGATTTAAACTCATTACCTTATAATAAACAGAGCACGCTCTTATATACAAACGTATTATATTACAAAAAACAAGTGTTCAAGTTGTTGTTGTTGTTGTCGTGTGCCAGCTAGGCTGGCAATATGGGGTGCGCTGCTCCACTTTTCCAACTGAACCATATTTGGTGTGGAGTCTGACTTCTTCAGTACACACATGCCATAGGAACCCATTTATAGGGTAGGCAACCATTCACACCTCATTCATACAAGGAAGGGACAAAGACAGGATAGATAGCGAGAGAAAATACATCTATGCCCAAACCGGGTTTCGAACCCAGGACCTCCTTATCCACAGTCAGGCACAATGACCACTAGCCAAGTTGGGCGGCAGTGTTCAAGTTATTGGATCCAAATAATCAACATCTTTGTCAGTGATAACAGAACTGATTGAGTCAGTCAAAAAACTGGATAACATGCATCTTCAACAAGGCCCTAAAATTTATCACTGTTTATGATATTTGTATGGTGATCTAACAGTTGGTTGGCAATCCTTGATAAAACGTTTTTCCTGGTGAGTGAGATGGGGAACGTGCTGGTTTTCATAATAAGAGTAACATTTCTGTGTGATTGGGGGATGGCGATTAACCTGTTGACTGGCAATCTTTGATCAGACATTTTCTCTCATGAGTGGTCTAGGAATGTGGTGGCTTGAATAAAGACGAAAAATATCTGTATCAAAGAAAAGCCACATAAACAGTCATTATGAGCTGGTTCATTATGCTGATGAAAAAAATGCTGGGTTTCAGATGACTTGAATAAACAGTAAACAGAAATGCGTTCGATTGTTGCGTTGCGTTCGATTATTGCGTATGCGTTCACTTCCATTCTCTGCAGAAAGTCACGTGATCTTGAATGATGCAGAAAAATATTAGCTTGTAATGGTCTCCTATCAAAGTCAGAAACATACTGATTAAGCATTTCGTCTTCTTCCAAAATAATTGTTAAGCAAAGTTCAATTGCAGTTTGAAAGAGAGAGGTATGTGGTACAATTTCACACTCTAGTAATCTGTTTAACATGAATGCTAGAGGTTTAACGCATTCATGTAAAACAGATACAGGAAATTAAAGGAAGAAGGTGCTTATTTTCTTCTTCCAACACACATTACCTGA
The DNA here is from genome assembly GCA_037975125.1 of Latrodectus hesperus. NCBI lineage: Eukaryota > Metazoa > Arthropoda > Arachnida > Araneae > Theridiidae > Latrodectus > Latrodectus hesperus. The sequence continues at coordinate 30,459,764 of CM075862.1, forward strand.
TCCACTTTTGGTGCAGCAATTTTCTCAATACTTCATAACACAGGTTCTGCTAATTTCATGTTTTAGAAACGAATGAAATAATGTATGATTTCTATACTTGTTCGATTAAGTATGGACACAGTATTCGACAGAAATTAAATATTGCTGTGAATTCCACTTTTGAAACTTATTTTATGAAATAACTCAACGCTTCCTTCGACAAATAATAGTCAACTAGAAGAAAAGCAAGACCATTGAAATACTCATTTAACCCAAGTCTATTTGTCCTTTTTTATCAATGATTAAAATCCAAATTTGTGTATCTTTCCAGCCATTGAGTATAATGGCGCCATAATGTCATCACAAGTTCATTCTAGTTCAACTTTTCATTTGGAATGTATTACAGAACTTCAAACTATGTGAGTTTTATTCCGATAACTTTTATTACTGACGTTAACGTACAAAAAAAAATAAATAAATAAAAAAAAGAAACAAACTGTTGACTGAAGAACTGAGAAGTGGCAGAGTTCCAATCTCTTTTTTCTTGATCTTGCTTTAAAATATGGACTATAAATTATAACTTATTCATAAGGCATTGTCTAGATTAATTGGTCTGAATTATGTCAGTTTTTTATTTGTTTTTCCACCATTTTAAGCACTGTAATTGAGAGTGTCTTTATGTTAAGTTCCAAAAAATAAATAAATAAAATTTTTGGAAAGGAATATCAATTTTTTTCAAAAAAATATTTATACTATTAAAATGAAAGCTATTTTATCAAATGAATAAACATCTCTATAATGTAATTCTCTCCATATAGGCGAGTTTTTTTTTTTTTTTTTTTTTTTTTTTGTTGAAGAAGAAATGTCTTACAAAATGGTGTAATTGTGACGTAATAAATTCTTTCCTGATAAAAGGTTACGCATCTAAGTAATAAAATTATACAATGAAAAGGTTGGTTTATAGCGCAAGGTCCAATAAGGACAAATTGTGCCAAAATTTTATTTTGAAAAATTATTTTCTATTTAATATTTATTAAATTTCAGAAAACTCAATCAACGTTAAAATCGAAATAAATGCAAAATATATGTATCATTTTACGTTAAAATTTAAATTTGAGTGAAAAAATAAATAATGAAAGCATAATTACAATATTCAAAATATAGACTACAGAATTTAAATACATGGCAGAAAACCTATTGCCTTTAAATAGGCAAAAATATTTCTGTGGGGAGGTTCTCTCATCAAATCAAACATTGCTAAAATGTCAGCTTCAAATTAAGTATAACGATAAAGGCTGAAGTCTGGACATGAGATTAAAATATGAAACACAGAAAATGGCTCATCACATGTTTCACACCATGGATTTAGTTCACTTGAAAGCAAACGTCTAAGTGTGAAACATGTGTGTCCAAAGGTGAGTCAACGGACATCAGCACTTCGCAACGGTAAAACTGATGATAGGATGAGGTAGGGAGGAAGGGCACGCAATTTGTTAGAGACCTGCATATTCCAAAACTCCTGCCAGAGAGAATAAACGTGCTTTTTTACAAACTTTCGCACGTCTACAAGAGGAAAAGATGATGAAAGTAAAGCAGGTGCAGCTTTAGCAGCTGCATCAGCCTTTTCACTGCCCTCAAGACCTATGTGACTTGGGATTACACAGAATTTAAACAAATTATTAAAAAACAGATCATTTATTTCGCAAAAGTATAAAAAATGATGAAGAAATTAATACAAATAGAAAAATGATTATTTAAATAATGAAAAAGAACAATGCAACTTGGAATTTAAGAGTACGAACTGATTACAAGTCTGCAGATCACGCTGCAGGATTTCACTCGAACAAATTTCACATGAATTCTCGTTTCTTATAAAAACGAGAAACTAAAACAAAGTGTTCTAAATTAAATCACTGTGACGTAAGCACTATTATTGCCAAAACAGAATATTGTTAGATATTCTTAATCTCTATGACGTAAACACAAATTCAGGTTTCAAGATAAATGATGAAATCCGCCAAAAATGCACCAAAATTCAAAAATCCACCAAATGGCAGATGTGCCTCGCTTTATACCATGTGTAGAACATTATATTTATTTTCTATATCGATTTTTGAGAAGCGTATATATATATATATATATATATATATATATATATATATATATATATAGCTTATAATCACAAATCCATAGTGTTAAATGATAGGTCGAAAATTGCATGAAATCACAAATTTAAATGTCGCAGACAAGAAGTTCATTTCTCAGAATGCTTTTGTTTACATGGTGAAATATTCTTATATATGTCAATAAAAGTTTCTTGGACGAAACTCTCCTATACTTTTCTGATTTGTTGATAAAATTGAAAGTTTTATTTTTTAGTACAATTAAGCATTAATTCCCTTAAGTTTATCACAAAACTAAAAAATCGTAAAATTTTAATTAAATTATTATTATTAATAACAGAATTATCTTTCAAATTCTGAGTTTTTATTTCTAATATTTTCATCAAATAATTGACTTGTTTCTAATTGCACGCCGAGTTTCTAAGAGAATGAGCTGAATCATGAAATCAATAATTTTATTTTAAAATATCGAAAAACAATTTCTAAATCTTATTAAAAAAAAGCCTTAATTATTATATGATCTCCTTTCTTCCTCTTTAATAGCTTCTCTCAATTGAGTTACCTGGCACCTTAACCGAAGCATTTGGGAGGAAAATGGGCTGAATAAAAGCCTTAATTATTAAATGATCTCTTTTCTTCGTTTGAAAACTTCGCTAAATTGAGTTACCTGGTACTTACCATTCTGCAAAAATTGGAAAGAGTCCAACTAAGCGCTTCTCCCATTATTTCTGGCTTACGCAACAGTTATCTGAATGATATTGCATTGTATTAAACAGACCTTCAACCTCTCAGTCTGAGAAGAAATGCAAGCCTTGTAAAATATTTAATAAACTTTTCAATTACGGCTCCCAAAACAGAACTTCAGAGTTCCTGCAGCACTGGAATAAGAAAAACAGCCTTTTTAGTCAAATTGAGTACACTGGTTTAATTGACTGTAATGTTGAGCAGCATTCCTTGAAACAATGTTTCGATCCATCTGAGGGATACCCTAGATTTGGATTTCACTCAGAACATTTGTCTCGAGTCTCTAAGAAAAATGATATTCCGGCTTTGTTGCGTCAATTTGCCTTGGAAACTATAAACGCAATTTCCGCTGAAGCTACACTTATTTATACTGATGGGAGTAAAAGTCTCGTTCCAGTAGAAGTGTTGTTTTCAAATCGACAAATGGAATTCTCAAAAAAAAAAAAAAGAGGAAAAACCCTGACTTCTGTTCGGTTTTCAAGAGTGAGCTTATAGCCATCTAAGAGGGACTGAGCGCTATCTTGTCTTATACAGATATTAAAGCAGTGTGGTTTTCGTCCGACAGTCGTTGCGCCATCCAATATCTTTCTAATTGGGGAGGAGTTAGTAATAGAACTGGAATCGGAATTCTTAGCAAACTTAAGTAGGTCTCGTCAGTTTGTGAAGTGCACTTCCAATTGATTCCCACGCATGTTGACATATGGGGGAAAGAAATGGCAGACGTTCATGCGAAGGAAAAGGTTCTGAAAAACCTTTACCAGTTACTAAATCACTGACATATCTTGAATTGTATTCCATTAGAAGACATATAAACAGGCAAATATGGCTTATTCCCCCGAATCATTTCTTGTATCAAACTGATTTTCCTGGAAGATCTCTTGCTATTTGTTGCGATACATTTGTTCAGACTACACTTTATCTTCAGTCGCCACCAGTAGAGGATTACTTCTAGATTGGTCTCAAAATATATCCAAATTGTTCTGAATGCCAAAACGATCCGGTCTCACCGGTACATTTTCTTACGTGACTGAGATTGTCGCTTGAGGACTTATACAAGACTCCTACGCTTGCTTTTGATTTTCTGAAAGTGAGTGGACTCGCGGACCTCGTCTAGTATACTCCTAGACATGAAGATTAGTAACAACAACAATCTGGCACTTTAACTGAAGCATTTAGGTGAAAATGTGCTCAATAAAAACCTTAATTGTGAAGTGATCTTTTTTTCTTCGTTTGAGAATTACTCTCAGTTGAATTCCCTATTATTTTTACCGTAACATTTGGGTGAAAAATGTGCTCATCATTAGGTAGTAAATGTTCTGAATAAAAGCCTTAATTATTAATTGATCTCCTTTCTTCCTTTGAGAAATTCTCTCAGTTAAGTTCCCTTTCACTTTTGGGTGGAAAAAGATTCATTAGATTTTCAAATCCTTGTTAAATAATTATGATCTTAAAAAGGGTATAATGATTCAGAGTAAAATTTTAATATTTTCGAGAAATATGACGAAGAAGAATTAATTGTAAAGATGTATATAATAAACATCTGAAAATAAAATCAAATGTAAGCTCCTATTTTCAATGTTAGATGAGTGTTACTTTTTTAGAACATGTTAATTAATTACGGTTTAGTTCGTCTCTATTTTTAGCATTTGAAGGTTACTTTTCTCTCCTTTATGTAAAGTGTTTGACTGTCATTGAATTTCAACAATAGAAATTATTTATATAACTTAAACGATTAATATTATTCATTTTTAAATAATAATAAATTCCTCTCATCATCATGTTTAGTCTCTCTCTTTGTTTATTTTATCTTAATTATACAACATAAAATTTTAACTAAGATTTTAAGAGCTGACAAATCAACTCTGAAAATTAATTTAAGCTCATCATAAATATTTGCTGTTATAATCTCGTTTTTAAGTTTCACAAATTGAAGTCATAACAAAACCGAAGAGCATTTTGAATTTTTCGCAATGCTTATAATTTAGCCATTTTAAAAAAGAAATTTTCTTTTATTAATTTCAATTGCTTAATTTTCGTGATCTTAAAAATATTAAGCATTAAAAATATATTCCGAAATTAAAATTTAAGTTTTTTTCTATGAAATAAGAAATTTTTAATAAAAACATTTTTACAATAGAAATATGTGATGAGTTAGTTTTTTTATAATAAGAAATTATTTATGACAAATTTCTATTTATAAATATTGTTTTTCCTTTAAAAGATTTGGTATCCTTTTTTCTATTGAACAAAGTTATATTTAGTAGATACATTTTAGATGGAAACTGTCATCTGAATTGTTGAAATTTCCAATAAAATTTTCTCACTGTGGTAAATATTCTTTTATGATTTAGTGCATTATATTATGCAATTTACAACGAGTTTCATGCTGATAATTGCGCAATTTTTAAAGGCATGTTGCAACTAACGTTTCTTCTAGAAACCTGCGTTTATCAAAAAGTTTTAAAAAGTTTTTACACAGAAACAAATTATTTATCGTCCTTTAAAAAATGTAAACTTTCTACTAAGTGACTTATCGAGGGCTACGCTGGTTCCATTTAATTCCTGTCCGCGACTGCGAGTTGTCAAATAGAGGATTCTCTTGCAATTTTTTCTTGTATCTTTTAGGTTACAAATGTCCTAAATCGTGGGTTAGCTGAGTTTCTGCGTGAACAAAAGGATACGCAATTTAATATATGTTATAGCAGATGATAATTCCATATTTGGTAAATTTCCAAGACATAACAGAAATTCAAAGCCACTCTTCATTATACAATCAGCTATTTTTTCTAGTTCTTTCAGATTAAAGTATTTTAGAGATCGATATTTTGATTTTATCGAATTCACACTAAGTATTTAAAAATTGAATAATCAATATCTGTGAAAAAACTGCATATTGAAGGAGAAAAATTAATCTTTTAATGTGCAGTTTTCTTTCTCAGTAAAAAGCAATGTAGTAAAAGTAAAAAGCAATGTTTTGCTTTTTACTTTTTTATTTGAGAAAAAATATTAATACCAAGTACTACACAAAACCTAACAAAAAGTGTAAAATCTTTGAAATGTTTTTTCCTTATTCCAGTCCGCTGTTTTTTTTTTATGTTCTTTCAGATTAAGTTATCTCTTAGATCAATATTTTGATCTCATCAAATGTGTACGATATGCTTCAAAATTGAATGCTTAATATTCATGGAAAAATTGAATTTTGTTGGCGAAAAGCTAATAATATATATTTTTTTAAAAATTTTTTTGCATTATGAAAATGGTACTATTAACACAAGTATCACATAAAACCTAACAAAAAGAACAAAATCCTTTAAAAATTTAAAAACTAAGAAAATTTGTATTCCTGTGTTTAAGTAAAAATTCAACAAGAAATATAAATACCTGTAATGATCAATATCCTCGGGAAAATTGTGTGTCGAAGGCAAGTATTTTGTACTTTATTTTAAATACATTTTTTTGAGAGAAAGATTTTTATTCACTGATATCTTAAATGTGTAGTTTAGGAAATTAAAATTATATAGTTAAATAAATATATAATTTTATTTTCTTAAATTACGCATTTAAGATATCACTATTAAATGAGATAAAGTTTATTGAATAAATTCTGAAACATTTGTTTCAAAATCATAAAAAATTAGAGGAAAAATGTGAATGAAGTAAGTTTATATTTTGGCACAAAAATTGAATACTCTTATAAAATTGTATTCTTAAAAAGAAAGGGAGTGTAACACAGTATCAAAATTTATACAGCAGAGAAATATTTTTCTTTTTGAATATATTATATATAAGAGTTCTTTTCTCTCATCTTTAAATTTATAGACGCAATTTAAGACTATGAAATTCACCTTGTCATCAATCTTAGAAAAGATGAATTTTTGAATATCAGTGTGAACTAAATATTTTTAAATTATAACAATTCAATATAAATACGTTTATTAGGTACTGAATATTATTTTCCATTATTTATATGGCACCAAATTTTCTCCAAGAATTTCTGGTGAACTTCAAGACTTAAAAACATCCGGAATAAATTAGAGTTTTATTAACCCTTACCTTTTACCACATAACCAAATAATCAAAATACGTAGAAAAATTGCAAGAATTTATTTTTAAAAATGTTGTTTTTTCCTTTGTATTTGAGAAAATTATATTATTTTCATGTACCAAAAAGGACCTAAAAAAGGCACAAAATTCTTAAATCATATTTTAAAATCAAGTAATTTTGCGAATAAAGCTGCATTATTATGTGTGTGTATTCTATAAAAATAAATTCAATAAAAATATTAAATATATTGAATAATGAACAACCGTAGAAAATTCCATGTCAAGGTCAAGAATTTATTAATTTATTTTTTTAAAAATGTATATTTGGTTCTTTTTTATTTGAGAGAACAATTTCGTTATACGACAAAAAACACTTAAAAAGACTTTATAAAAACCATATAATTTCTTAACTAAGCTGTATTTTTCTATAGCATATTTATGTAAAAATTCAGTAAAAATGTTTAATATATTATATATTTTTCTTTTTGAATGTTGGAAAAAATCACTAAAATAATACAAAAATTTAACGAATCCAATTTCTACACCAATAAAATAACATACAGGTAACCCTCTTATAACACGATAGTTAGGTTCCTAGAAAACCGTGTTGTGTGAAATCGTGTTGTATGAGACCCAGAACTAGTACAAAAAGGGGGTTACGTTCCAAAAACTTATTAAAAACAAATATTTTTTTAATTCGTCATAAACAACTTAATTTTTATTAAATAATAAATGTATATCCAACTCAAAGTAAGAAAAAAATATTTTAATCTAACGCAACCCTAATTTAATGAATTTATTCGTGGTCACTGCTCAGTTCAATCAACCGAGAACGTTTTTTGGGTGGATCGATATCGCCTTCACTTTCAGAACTTTTTTCTCTATTTAAAGTTTTTGTAAGTTTTCCCCTCTTAAAAAAATCTGTAATCGAACTTTGCTGACTAGTTCTTACTAGGTCATTGTAAATTTCGCGGTATGGAGTTAAACAGTTTTGCAGCTCCCTTTTGAATTTTCGACTTCTTTCCGTGGAAGGGTCTGTTTTCAAGAAAAATGACTCGAGATTTTCCGCTAAGCATAGGCCTTCTTGTAATTATTTTAATGTTAAATTCTTAACTGCACAATCTTGATCAGAGCTAGCGTCCTCAAAATCTATTTGATTTGCATCCAGGGATGCCATTTCCATCAAATTCGCTTCGTCAACTTCTTCTTCCACTAATAATTCTTGAATGTCTTCAGTAGCCATATCCACAAAACCTTTGCCTCCGATTGATTTAGCGACTTTTAATATGGCACCAATTTCGTTTTCTGATGTTTCACGCATGTTTTCTGTTTCAACTGAAGAGGGCCACATCTTCTTCCAACCCGCATTTAAGGTTGATATTTTTATTTCTTTCAGCGACAAAGATATGATTTCGATACAGTGCTTAATTGAAAATTTCTTCCAAGCTACCATTACGCTAATTGATTCCGAATCGGTTGCGTCTAAAATCCACTGTATTGATCTTCTTATATAATACGTTTTAAAGGTATAAATAATACCTTGATCCAATGGTTATAGCAACGAAGTAGTGTTAGCTGGTAGGAACACTATTGTGACGTTGGGATGAGTCAAATCTTGTGGGTGGCATGGAGCGTCATCTAAAAGTAATAGCACCTTAAAGCTCAAATTTTTCTGCCTTAAATAACGCTCAACGCTTGTCACAAAACAATTTGAAAACCAATCTTTAAACAAATTTCCTGTTACCCAAGCTTTTGGATTTGCTTTCCAGTATACCGGCAAAGTGAACAAAACCGTGTTATAGGATGACGTGTTGTAGGAATTTTCCCGCAATTTACGAATCGTGTTATAGCGAAACCGTGTTATAGGAGGGTTACCTGTATTTCATAATTAGTTGTTATTTTAAGTAGATTAATTTTTTCTATATATAAAAAATGTTATTTTAATGCATCTCTTGTTAGTAAAGATTAGTCATAATAACGGATAAATTTACTTTGTTAAAGCACAAGAAATTATGCTAGTAATTGCATACAAATAGTACCTGTAAATACTGTTATTCTATAGGTTACTGTTATTTGCCAATTTTTTTTAAATTGTGAAGGGTTTAATACCAGAATGTTAGTGATATCATTTTTTTAAATTAATGTCCAAAGAGCTTACTCAGTGCATCTTTCGTTCAAAAGTTTGGAGATGAATTTTAAACTAATGAAATTTCGTTGTAATAGATATAGAAAATTTTGTATAGTGTCTTCTTATTTCATAAATATACACTAGATTGTGGTCTATATAGAACTAACTCGAAACATATGCTGATAAGTGTCATACATAAATACTTTTTACTTAATCTATCGGTATATTTAATATTTTTGAAGCGATTTTCAAAAATGTCGCTAACGGTGAAATGAGACATTGACGCTTGTCTGTTGCCAAGGACAAAATGCTGCTCTTACGATCATTACCAAGATTTGGCAAAATAAAAGGAAAGAAAATGGTAATCTAAGAATGGCATATACATAGAAAAGCAGTTCTAAAACGTCATTACTAAAACTAATTTTGGTACTTACGTGTTGGTGTCACCTTACTTAAGTTGAACGAATTTCAAAAGAAATTTCCCATTATTAGAAAATTTTTTTTCTAATTATAAGAAAAATTTTCATAATTAGAAAACAATTTCTAATTAAGGGATAGTTCTACCTGTGTGGATTTTGGAACGAAATTGGCTGCGGTGACGCTAATGCGTAAGCAATTTAATTTAAAAAATGTCGCCAACAAAAACATGCTTGTTGCCAACAACGAATTGACATTTTTGCGATTGTCGCGATGAAGTGATATCAACAAAAACAAAGAAAATGGTAGAATCAAAATGGCAAATACGTAACTATACCATGAAAAAAGCATTAAAATGATAGTTGGAAAATGCTAAAAAACAATATGGCTAGTGTAAAATGGGTAGAAAGCAATAACTCAGAGAAGCTCAACAACTGCAGATAGCAAATTTTATCACTATCATAAATGTCATTAAATTTACCGTATTACTTTTTCCTAAGATTATAAGTCTACTTTTTTACATATAATAGTTAAAATAAGTTTAAAATAATCGCATGTATCAGGTAGGCATATTTCCGTTTGTTCTGATACATAAATTTTTATTAGTTCCATTATATGTTTTTATTACAGTTTAAAGAACAATATGAAATCTTAAAAGTAAGTTTTGTTTTTAGAAAACTCTCACCGAATATTCTCCATTTGTATATAAAAAAAATGGAATTTATATTCAACGCCTTCCCAATTTCTACTTTGTTTTATGTTTAACGTTTATCATCGACTTGTAGAGATCCAAAATAACGATGCAGTAGATAGGCCAATCATTCCTAAACTTAAAATAAGCGACGTGACTGATCAATATCCAATTTCAGGAAAATGTCCGATAAGAATCTGATTTATATTTGATTTAACCTCGCAAAATGTGGTCTTAGTCTGATTTCAAGAGAAAAATAAATTTCGAGAAGCTTTCCTTTTATGAAACGCTTTTTGCCGAAAAAAAATTTATGAATAAAGACTTTATTTGAAGCGATACTCTACGAGAAAAAAGGGAGAAAGTTTCGCACGTTTTCAGGAGCTGAATCCTGAAAGAAAACGACTTATCATAGGCCTCTTATCTCAAGTTGCGTGAACGGAATTATTCTAGGAATTAAATACATTTCAACAACCGAAGTGAAGTTTTCTATGCATCTGCTTCTTCATCTAGATCTCACGACTTTTATAAACATGTGTTGGAATAGCCCCTTCCTTAAAAAAAGTGTGAGAAGTTATTGCAATTAGTAAATACTTTACTAATTACTCCGAGACCTGCAAGACGCATTTATTTTTTTCAAAATGGGTCTGAAGAATGTCTCTTAAGCCGATAATGCATCGTAACAAAACAGAATTCTTTCTTGTTATTCTGAGGACACTTTTCACACGAGTGCCTTATTCAACCAGATTTTCAATGGATTTTGATACATTCATGTTCGTGTTGGGAATCGAACCTGCAAACTGATGAACTGACTCTCATCACTCAACATCAGCCCGATGTTTTAAAAATAAGATTCTGATTCCTGAATTATATAGATTGACATTTTGAGATATTGTTACAAATTTATATACTATTATAAATGGAATAAATGGAATTATTATAATGGAATGGAATGAATAAATGGTGTATGGTAATTGCAAATTTGGAAATCATTTAAGTGTTTACTATTTCCTATACCATTAAATATACTTTAACTTTATGGGCATGAAGCAATTCAGCTTGAGAATAAAAAAATAAAATTCATATATTCGATAGAATAATATAACTTAACGTTTTTTAATGAACTTAAAAATTGAGTTCGTGTGTGGTTGGATATCTAAATTCATTTGCTCCAAATTAATTTTAGAAAAGAGTACTCACATATATATTTCACGATATTTCAGCACTAATTAAAAGAATTTTCAATAGTTAAAGAGAATATGTATGTAAAAAAACATGTCTTGTTAATAAAAGTCAAGTAACGGTGAAAACTGCATCTTCAATTTTAGACATTTGCGACAAAATGATTTTAAAGTAATAAATTACAAAGCTTACATTTATTTAGAAGGTCACTGTGGTCATTGGTTAGGACATTTGTTTTCGTTATCGGAAGATAGTGAGTTCGAAACCCGACCCAACTAAATACCTATAACTAAATACCTAAATACCAACTAAATACGACCCAACTAAATACCAACTATACCTAAATAATGCTGTGTTAGCTTGTGTTATAATAACAGACTATTAATTTAATAAAAATTTAATTTATATTTTGAAAATTATATTTCCTCAATTTTCTTATTTACTTGTTACTTGCATATTTAAAGAAAAAACATTATTTTAGATTTTCTTTATTTTTTAAATTTAAGAATAGCATTCATACTATATTACACACTTTAGTAGGAAATCTAACCAAAGCAAAAATCTAACCAACCAACGCAAAAACGCAAATATTTTTTATGAATAATTTATCAAAATATTTATATTTTTAAACACAAATATTTATTTAAATAAAAATATATAATAAAAATGGAATTTTTGTTTAATAAATTAAAATGTTTGTTGAAATTTAGTTACCAAGAATCAAACACAGAAATGAAATACTGCATAAAAATACTTTTTAATTGAGAAAACTGCCTTTTATAGCTATATTCGTAAAGTTTTTATGATTTTTTTTGTATTTACTTTTAGACAATCCTGCGAAATATGTTGAATGTACTATACTCAACTTATTTCAACAAAGAATAATATTTATACTAATATATATTAAACAGGTTTGCGTGTACTGCACAGTACACGCAAACCTGTTTTTGGGCGACTATAGTAATGCGTTTTGTGCGGAATATAAAAATTCCATTCCACAGTTGGATCATAATTGACGAAATAATCGATAAAAATAGTTTAATCGGCCATATCGGCCATTTTTTAAAAATATTTTGTATGTATTTTATCACATTACATAAATATTTCTTCAGCCAATTTCAACTCATATGTATTATTATCCCAATAAAAACTACATTTATGTATAAAGTGCTTTCCAGATCGTAGATTAGTATCGGTGTATATAATTTTTCTTGTCACCATATTTTTATTACATTTATCTTTCATTAAAAAACTTGGGTTATTTTCATTCAGTTCGCTTTTCGCCTTTGCTTTAACAAGGTATCCTGAATGTAGTTGTTGCTGCTGCACCAGAGATATCATCTCACTTGGAGGACATTGCGAACACGACCTACTTAACGACTCCTGTCTTGATTTTGTTTAAAAAAGCAATTCCTAGTTATTTTATTAGCTTTTGAATTATTTATACCGGAGAATACTTTATGCGGTTCTTATTCACTGCATAAAAGTACTCGGAAATATTTTGTGGTTCTTTTATGCGGTCTCACAAAAATGCTTTGAGTGTATTGTACACAAAAAACATTTCTACAAATAACAATATTTATGTTCGTAATTTTAGATATCAAAGTAGTTGACTTTTATACACTAAAATAACATGCTAAATTAAAATATATATGTATATATATAATACATTTTTGTCAAATCGGCCGCTTTTACTCAGCTAAAAAAATTCCAATTTGCTGAAAATCTGAAACATAATAAAATTTAAAGTTCTTATCTTCGAAAGCTTGGAAAATAAGCTTAGTCAATGAGATGTTAGAATTTAGACGAATTTTTATTTATTTCTGATATCAGAGTAAAGTATTTTACGAGAAGAATGATATAAAATATCAAGAGGAAGTAAAATTTCTGAGCATTTATTCTTATCTTTTATTTAAAAAGCTATTCGTTGAATACATTTTTTTAAATTTAAATTCAAACTTTGTATAACATTTCTTAAATTAAAAGAAATTTGACAGGTAAAAATTAGTGAGAGAATTTTAAAGCAAATAAATATTGTTACAGAAAACTATGGAGAGAGAGTTTTTATTTACTTTAACATTATAATTGAAATTTTTAAATACGAATAACTGATAGTTGGCTTAATTCTAATTATAATTTGTATGTTATTGTAATCGAATTTTCCTTAAAAGTTGGAATTTGTGAAAATCTGTAATATAATAAATCCCTTTATACAGTTTTAAGACTTCAAAAGCTTAGAAGTACAGGTAAGTATGGGAAACGACATGTCAGAAAGCTATATATATATATATATATATATATATATATATATATATATATATATATATATATATATATATATATATATATATATATATATATATATATATATATTTGTGTGTGTGTGTAGGGTCCAAAATTGTAAATAGATGTCGCTAGTTGACAGTGAGCATCGCGTATGCTTCCAGACAACTCTCTGTACAGGGAGTAAGACTTATTTTTCTATTGCGGACGCGAATAGGTCCTCCGCCGATAATTGTTTGGTTTGATATTGTTACCAGTGCGAGTAGGCACTAAAGCAAAATAGCTTTGTCCTTTTTAAATGTTAGTGTTTGCCCAATATTTGTAGAATTAAAGTGTGTCCGTTTTTTAAAACGGATTTTGTGTTTTGTTTACTAACCATTAACAAACTCTTCATATATATATATATATATATATATATATATATATATATATATATATATATATATATATATATATATATATATAATGCAAAGTTAGATATAAAACTGAAAAGCAGTTCTCCATTTGGCATTTTTCATTGTATTTTGTTTCATTGTATTCTTTGTATTTTATAAAATATACTATTAACTATATATATATATATATATATATATATATATATATATATATATATATATATGTGTATGTGTGTGTGTGTGTATGTGTGTGATGTGTGTGTGTGTGTGTGTGTGTGTTCGAGTGTCTGTGTGTGTTTGTGTGTAAATGTTGTAAATGTATAATAAATACGACGATAGACGGTCACATTGTTTGGAAGTGAATTCCGCACATCGACTAATAACCAAACCCGAGATAGAATTCAAAGCCAAGAAGCTATTGAACCAAAAGCCACGATGTTAACCATTCAACGCTCTCTTCTTCATGAGAGCGGAGCATAAGAATACTTGTGTAACATACAAGCATCTAAAACTGAACTTGACTTCTGATTGGTTGAAAACAGTATTTGTGTGATTGTCATTGGTGCAGCTTAGAATACGTTTGCTCATAATAGGCAATGGATTTTAGGAGATTCTTTTGAGAATTGACATCAGGATTGGTATACCCCGTACAATCATTGAAAGGGTTTATATATTTGAAAACAATAAATGCGTGATGCGAGTAAAGATTTGATGATTTGTTTTATTAACTATACATATGAATTAAAATTAAGTTTTCTGACAGAAATGAGCAAACCTTTAAGGTACTTTCCCATTCAAAATATTTTGTACATTTTTTAAGAAATATAAATATTTTTATAAAAAGAAAAGTATTTTTTTTAAAGTTATTCAACTTCAACCACAGTAAGGGTTCGACACATTATCTGAAATTCCAAAGAAAAAAAGTTAATTTATAAGAGAAAATTTGGTTTTAAGGGAATAATAACACAAAAGATATAAAATGAAGAAAAAGAAATATAAAATGTGTTTTCTCTTCAGGAGATAAGGGAAAAAACATTTCAAATTTAATTGCGTGAGAGATCTTAGATAATCAACATACCACAAATAAATAGTTCCTAACATTTCTCATGGATAAAAAAGAATGAAAGTAATGAAGAATGAATAAAAAAATAAAGAGAAGTGTAATGAAAATAAGATATGTCTCAATAAGTATAGACATATAGATATGCATGGGTTACCACTTAAGTTCAAAAATCTGTTTTTCTGTCGATTATATGGGGTATCCATTAAAATGCAGAAAATTGTTTTTGAATTACTTAACTGTTCTGCTCATTACCAGTTATGTTGCCGTAAAAGTAAAAAAAGCATTTGCTTGAACAACAGCAACATTTTCTGAGCGCTTAAATTAACACACTGTAATATAGGCATTTCTCTGTATTGTTAAGGGTTTGGTGACTAGGTTGAAATGAATCAGGAATACAGAAGATTAGTTTTCTTCTATGCAAACGCTTTATTTTCGCTGCCACAATAATAACAATTACTTCATCTTGAAGCTACTGTACACACTAAAGAAACAAGTACAGTTTTTGTAACTCAGAAACTAAACAGCAACTTTCTCAGAATCAGGCGTTCAATAGACTCATCACCGATATTTATACTTCATCGTTAATTCTTAGAAGGGAGAGCTTTTCTTAGAACTTTCCTAAAATAATCCTTCGGTAAATCGGCTTATACTGATCCTATCGACATGGAATATTGAAACGTTTAGCTCATGTTTTAGCACCAAAATATTGTCAAATACCGCCAAGTTGCCTTAGATTTTGCAGACTTATTTTACAGCTGTAAAACTCCTCGATTTTCGCAAAAAATAGCAGTTTTGTTCAATGTCACGTTATTTAAACCGTAATTTCGCAAATGCCACGTTCTTTTTCAAAAGTCACGTTGTTCAAACAGAAACGATTATAGTGAATTAAAAAGAAATATATATGTAAAACATTCATAAAAATATTTACAATTTTCGTACAAATGTAGAGAATCAAGTTAATGCATACTGTCAGCGAATTGGTTGACAGAATTAATTACTTCTTTGAAAAAAATGTAACTTTATGAATCAAAGACTTAATGATTGCAATTAAAAAATTGATATTATCAATTTTTTCATCATCGATTGAATGTAGTTTATACCTTCAAATAATCAACTAATTGATTGCAACCTTTAATGATACCCTAGTGTATATATTCTTTAGATAATATAGTGTTCGATTACCTGCTTCAATTGCTTCACGAAGCTGAATTGGAGTAAGAAAGGGATATATGAGTAGCACGTTCGATACTGACCATTCGTCAGTCATTGCGCTGAGAAGACCTTCTGTGTAGAATATAATATATACAGAAAAATTATGAAATTTTCTTCATATTTTTAAGTTTTATTTTCTCAAAATTGTTAGTGTAATTGATTTAAAATTTCTTCATTGTTAAATATTGTAAATATTTATAATTCCGTTAAAAATATATTACCAAACAGAAAGAAAAAAGTTCTGTGAAGTAAAATGTTTTCATATTGATGTGTTTCAGAAATTCTACCAGCTCAGGTGTCAACCTTGCCAATTAAACATGTTCAAAATTAGTTATTGTTTATGGGTTCAGCCGAAAGAACATAGTTAGATAGTGATACATATCAACTAAATCTTGGAAAAACATAAGCAAATTTAATATTGGAGTAAGCAAGGCATTAGTCTTAAGATTTAAAAGATTAGAGATGTTCCCTAATAAAGTGTCCTTCCAGTGGATTCCCTCCCACTGTGGCATTGAAGGAAACGAGAGAACTGATCTCCTTGCCAAGAAGGCGACCTTAATTCTGCAGAAACCCCTTTTGAAACTGGGATTCCATCCATCTAAACTTGAAATTTCTAGAATCTCTAGGCGCTTTCGCCATGATACTGCCTTACACCTTTCGAATGGCAAGCCTTGGACTGTACTCTTCTCTGCTCCACACACTATTCCTGACTTTCCTCGAGCGACTGCATTTAGAATGCTGACTGGTCACGACTGTCTCCGTTCCCATTTCTTCCGTTTCAACATTGTGGACTCCTCTGCGTGTCTGGACTTGTTAAGACTGCTTCACATCTGGACGAGTGCTCTGCGCTATCTGTTTTTTCTTGTCATGTTGAAGATATTGGAGAGCCCGCTGTCTAATGGCCTAGCGGCCAAACGACAGGCATTTGTAAATAAAAGAGACTGTTTACGAATTTTGCTATTATTAATTTAGAATTCTATTACTTGATGAAATTTAAAAAAAATTTAAATCGTGCCCTTGTCAATTTAAACTAACCATAAAGTGGATGTTTTATCTTGTCCTTTTTATTTTTTTTTAAGTTCTATTGCCAACGTATTAATGGCTTGAATCAATATAAAACGGTTTCTCAAACCCATGCTTTGGTTTTTATGTAAGAAATTGTTTTATATTTAAAATGAACTTTGACAATATTTTCAGACATTCGATGGTGAACTTCGTCTTGTTTGCTACCACTCGAAGAATATGATTTGAAGTCAGGCTCCTAATTCGTCGACTAGTCGGATTTACGACGCCATGTCCATACGATGTGACGGAAGTTAAACGATATCTGATGTCACGACTATTTTAAACCAATGAGAGTTGTAAAAAAGTGATGTAGACATGATCTCAACTGGAACGAAAGAAACAATCACTTTATGGAATAAAAAAAACACTGAAGAATGATAAAAAAAATTGTCTGACAACTTGTTCACAGGTGCCGTATAATCCATGATTCCAAATTCAGAATTTTTTTGGTGATGAAGAAATGTTGCCAAGATAACGTATCGTGACGTTCGCGATGACGTAAGTTCTAGGGTTGCCAAAATAGAATTCTCTGCATAATTCTTATAGGTCTCCATATGTATGACGTAATAAAAACGAGGTTGCTAGATACATAAGAAAATCCGCTAAAAAAAATCAAGTCTCAGAATTTGGCATCATGGATTACAAGGCACCTGGGCCACAATTTGAGGAAAGATAAGTTTCTCTTCCATGAACTTACTGCTCTCAAAAATTTCACTCTAGGATTCATAGAATCTGATGTAATTGATTCGTAACAGACAATTATAGAATAAGTGAGAACATAATAAATCAGAATGGGAAGAAATTTTAGATATCAAATATGAAGTCTGCAAAACAAGCATAAATTTGTCTAATAAGAGTAAGACATTTTTGAAAGCAGTAAAATTCTTGTGCTTACATTGAAAAAACGTGTTTTCAAAAATGTAATTTTGAAATCGAAAAGAGCAGTATAATTTGGCCTAAGTATTCCTCAATAAAATGAAAGTAAGAATTGCTTACATATATGAACTTATAAACTTTAAAGTTGTTGTTTCTTTCGTTCCAGTTCAGATCATGGTTACACTACTTTATTACAATTCTCATAGGTTTAAAATATTCATGACGTCAGATAAAGTTTCATCTACGTTACATATCGTAACGTAATGCCGTTGTAAATCCGACTTGACAAGGACTTTGCTGTCTGCCTTCAAATCACATTCATCGAGCGGCAGCCAACAAGGCGAAGTTCAACATCAAACGTCTGAGAATAGTTTAGAAGTACATTTTCTGAAGAAAATGGTTTCTTATAAAAAAAATCAAAGCATCAGTTTTAGAAGTTATTTTCTATTGATTCAAGCCATTAACACGCTGACAATAGAACAGAAGAAAAAGCAAATGGAAAAAGCCAATACAAAACAGACACTTTATGGTTAATTTAAATCGGCAAGGAGGCTTTAAATTTTTGATATTTGGCACAGGTGCCGTATAATCCATAATGCCAAATTCTGAGATTGACAATTTTTGACGGATTTTCTTATGTATCTGGCAACCTTGTTGTTTTACGTCATACAAATGGAGACCTATTAGAGTTATGCAAAACATTCTATTTTGGTAACCCTAGAATTTATGTCATCGCACACGACATGATACGTCATCTTGGCAAAATTTTTCCATCGTCAAAAAAATTCAGAATTTGGAATCGTAGATTATACGGCACCAGTGTCTAAAAATTTTTATTTATTAATAGAATTTTTATTTTTATTTTATTTATTTATTACATTACATATATTCAGACTTGTATGCTTGATTCTTGAGATCCGCTTGTAAGTCTTCGTCGATAATAGGACAAATAGCACAATGACGGATGTACAACCACAGAAGATAACGAAGAAAACACCCAGAGTCACGGTGGGAATCGAATCCACACTCCTACGCTCTCAAGCGATTAGCGGAGTAATGCTTTGACCACTCAGCCACGATAGAATTTTGAATTCATAATTGCAATATTTGTAAACAATCTCTTTTAAATGTTAAGACAAATGCCTTGCTTACACCAACATTAAATTTATTTTTATACAATTTTGCAAATTTATTCATTCTGCATTTGTTTCATGTAATGCATGCTCTAAATATTTTACTTATTAATATAGAACTACGTGTTAAAAACAGTTTCAAGCTCTAACTTTTATTTTTCTGTTTTACGAACCATATTTTATCAGTCTCTACGTGTTTGGGAATACGAAAGTATAGTACATGAACATTTTATTCCAAAGCGGTCTAATGAATTGTTGAACAAAATGGAGTCAAAAATGTCAATTTTGACAAAAAATTTTAAATGATGATTTTTTTTTTCATATCATTAAAACATAACAATAAAAAATTTCTAAAAGTAGGGATTTGAAAACTTTTACTTATCGATTAAAATATTTAAAGCAGCTATTGAAGTACCAAACAAGTTTACCCATGGAAGTACTGGCAATTAAGAACACTCTATTTTGAATATCGACCAGGTGCGCCTTTGTTTTCGTATTCTAATCCTTACTGTCTGGAGAAACGACTTATCTCGAAGAAAAGCAATCACTTTCTCTCGCTCTTTTCCTCATTCAAAGGAAATTGGAAAGGAATGTAAAAACGAAGAGCTCTTTCATTCTGTTGGATCTTTAGATAGGCAGGCGTTTGTGAATGGAAAAGAAAGGAACCACAATATGAGTTTAACTGCAATGCATCACGGTAGAAGCTCGTTTTCATGAATCTCTATTTTACGAACACTAACGATTTTACGAACTATTTCATGTTACCATGCGAGAATCATAATGGAATTTTGATTAATATATTTAAATAATATTTCTTTGCTATGAAGTCGTTTTTCTTAAATTTCAATAGCATTATCATTATCTAATTATAATACTTATGTTCTCTTACATTCTATGATCCTAATATTTACATTACTTTAGAAGAAGTTTTTCATTTGCATATAATTATCAAAAATCAAAATATCATTTTAAAATTTTGATTATTTCAGAAATAAAAAAGTTATTGCTGTACACTTGACGAAACTTCGAAAAAGTGTACAATCAGAACTTTCAGATCATAATTCCACTCACATTTGAG
Organism: Latrodectus hesperus; assembly: GCA_037975125.1. Lineage (NCBI taxonomy): Eukaryota > Metazoa > Arthropoda > Arachnida > Araneae > Theridiidae > Latrodectus > Latrodectus hesperus. The sequence goes on from CM075862.1 coordinate 30,480,174, forward strand.
ATTACGTATAAAAATGTTTAAATATTTTATTACTGTTAGAGAGATTTTTATTTGTTTTTTTCTTTGCTGCTATCTGCATAAAAAATAGATAATTTATTATTATTGAATTTTTAATTGTCTTGTTCTCTGCTATTTGTAAACTGTTCTGAAATTATTGTTTGATATCATTTGATAATTTTACATGCACCATTTATTTGCTTAAAAAATTTAAATTATTTAGGTGTTAGCTAGTTTTTGAGAATTTTTAATTACAATCCTAATCCTTAATATGGTGTTATGGACGCAAAGAGAATTTTAATTCCCATTTACGAATTAAAATTTTAAAAAATCTCTTTTCCAAGAAATCATTTTCACGCCACTCAAGTTTTCGTATTTTTAATACTGTTTTTTTTTTTCAATTTCTTTTATTTTATTGTTGAGAAAATTGAAACGACGTTTTCATCAACGAATCTTCCTTCAAACTGTGAATAACTAATTGAAATACTAATGTAGAAATCTTGGATTTTCGAAGCAATTCCTGGAGAATTTCGCCCGACTTAGAGCCATGCGTCAGCGCAGGTGCCACGAGAGATTGGAATCGCTAGCGACCCTCCAGCAACAAGACACTTGTCAACTGGTGCTACTTCAAGAAAAACAATATCTAAACATGCCACCACAGTCAAAATCACCTACTTGAGTGAAAATATTTTACTCATATAGGAACTCTGGTAACCTTGGGACTTACGAATGCGGACTCAGATATAAGAGCTATCGTATATTGGATGAGAATGAAAAATAACTCAAGCAAACAGGAAATGACGTGGTGCAGTGAAACTCTCAGATGAATGGTTGAAAGGATTGAGGTATTTTTTGAAGAAAAAAACAAGTGAAATGCTTCGCGACATAAAAAAACTTAAATTGTCCTTCTCGATTGTAATTTACCATAAAGTAAATGTTTTGTCTTGTCTTTTTCATTTTCTTCCGTTCCATTTTAAACGTGTTCAATTTTGGAAGCAATATTGCTAAAAATTTGAAAGCATAATAATTTTTTAATTTTCATGATTTTAAAACGTTTACAAAGGATGCTGTGGAGTCAATGGTAGTCTTCTTAACAGACGCCATGAGCAGATTCCATTAGCCACCATTGACAAAGAATGGTTCTGTTGGATATTGAAGCATTCAGGGTGTCTTGCACATGCTTCCTCCGCTCAGACGTATCAATCCACGCGTGCTGACGTCACTCTGATTGCACCGTCACGCCGCACACGTTCCACAATTCCTTGTTCCAACCATCTTCGCCAGAGCCGGTGCATTATGGACGCGTTCAAGTGTCTGTCGTATGTGATTTGCCGTAAAAATTGTTTTCTTCAATGAGCTTTGCAAAATTTTCTAATAGAAATTAATTTAACAGGAAATTAACTGCAAAATGCGTTAAACTAATGAATATGAAATATGAACTTAATATTAAAAATGATATCTCATTAAGAAATTTAGAATCAATTTTGTTACATATATAAATTATTTATATATATATATATATATATATATATATATATATATATATATATATATATATATATATATATATATATATATATATATATATATATATATATATATATATATATATAATATATATATATATATATATATATATATATATATATATATATATATATATATATATATATATATATATATATGTATATATATATATATATATATATATATATATATATATATATATATATATATATATATATATATATATATATATATATATATATATATATATATATATATATGTATATATATATATATATATAAATTTCGTGTCACGATGTATGTTCCCGATAAACTCCGAAACTACTGAACGGATTTTGATAAAATTTTGTAACCATTTATAATATAGTCCAACTTAAAAGATAGAATAGTTTTTATCTCTTAATTATTATTTTCAATATTTATTATACGACATTAATGTTTATTTATTGTTTAGTTCTGTAAGTTCCTAATAGATGGCGGTTTAGCATCTAAGTTGCACAGGTATTCGGCAGATGGCGACGTGTTTATTTTTCTAGATTATACATCTTCGAGAAAATTAACGTGCGCGCGCAATCGCGTGGTTAAATATAGAATTTACATATATTTTTATTATTATATTTTCATTATGTACATATATTTTCATATATTTTCATGATACATATATTTTCATGATGTATAATCATACTATAACAATTTTTTGTGAATCACTCTCATAATTATACTTTGTATTGTGTTATTATTGTGCGTGTTCAGTTTGAATATTTTTAATATTATAAATAGTAAAATAAAATTTTATTTATTGCTGTTTTTCTCTACTAATTTTCATACCACCTCCAAAACATGTAAGTATTTCTTGACAGCCTTTTATTTTTTTTATTTTTATTTTATAATTTGATAATTATTAATTTATTTAGTAGAACATTTTGATCTAATTTATTTATTCAAATGATAAATTCTTTTAATTTTTTTATTTCAGTATAATACCGCGGAAAAATTTTTTAGTTTTAATAATTAAAAATTGAAAAAATAATAGTTCGATGTCAATGTTATCTACCTTATTTATAACAATTTATTTTTAGATGTTTTTAATTTATATAGTATATTTTATAAGTAAGTCACTGATTACTAACTATAATTTAATATAAGATGAATAAAATGTAAATTCAGAAAGTATATGTTGATTTGTGCTTAATTTCAAAATTTCGATACTTTACCTATTACTTTTAAATTTTTGCGAAACGTTTTATTTTTAATCTCATATGAATGAACCTATTTTAAATTTTTTTAGAAAATATTAATTTGATTGTACCCAAGAATTAGTAAAAAATTGATTCAATGTATTATAAAAACTCAGCCACTGCAACGCGTGGCTGGGTCAGCTTGTATATATATACAGGGTGATCCAAAAGTCAGGACAAACTTTAAAAATGGATAATTTGAAAACGAATCACGATACAAAGATGCGGTTTGCACCAAACGGATGTAAAAGAAACCGGGTTTTGTGTGGCAATGAAAAAAATAGTTCTGTTGGCGACCAACAGATGGCACTGTCGGATTTCTAATGTAGGATTATGCAAAGCAACAAACGATATAAAAAGAAGCAACTGCAGCAAGTAATAGTAGTTGAAGCTGGTATGCATCGAAATGCTGTCCATAGTTGAGAAAGCCTTCTTAGTTAAACTGTTTTATAAGAATTCGGAAAGTGCCATTGCGGCATTGCGAGCATATCGCTACATGAAGGGTATGCGAGATAGCAAAGGACCAATAACGTCTTCTGCATTGAATAAAATTGTGAAAAAATTTGAAGCTACAGGTTCTTTGGCATCACGTCAAAGAAGTTGACGTTCCTCAACTGCAGCTGCTGTTGCCACGACAGTGGAGCAGACGATGCAAGCCATGTCGGCGGTTGCTGCACATGGGGAGTGCAGTGCTCGAAAAGTTTCGAGGCAGACAGGAGTATCGTACGGAAGTTTCTGGAGAGCACTGCGAGTAACTTTGCAACGGTATCCCTACAAGTTGTAACATAACTAAAAACTGAAACCTCCTGACTTCGACTCTCGCCGACATTTTGCGAATTTGGTCTTCAATAAGATGGAAGAGCAGCACGACTGGCTTCACACTGTGCTTTGGACAGATGAAGCACATTTCACACTCTCTGGCACTGTTAACACCCACAATTGTCGAGTGTGGACCACAGAAAATCCACATACATTTGTTGAGGTACCCTTGCAACAGCCTAAAGTGACAGTCTGATGTGGCTTCACTGCTGATTTCATAATTAGCCCATTTTTTTCGAGGAAGTCACACAGACAGGTTTCCAAACAGTTTCTGTCACCGGTAAGCGATATCTAGCACTGTTACAGAACAGCATTATTCCTGAACTGCAAGCGCGACAGGCACTCCAAACAGTCACCTTTATGCAAGATGGAGCACCACCTCATATTGCTCTGCCTGTGCAACCCCTGCTACGCTCAACATTTGGGGAGGATCGTATTATCAGTCGCTACTTTAATCACGCATGGCCTCCAAGATCTCCCGATCTCACACCCTGTGACTTTTGGCTGTGGGGCTTCTTGAAGTCAAAAGTGTACAGCGAACAACCGGCATCACTAGCGGCACTGAAAGATGCCATCCGCCAAAATGTGTCTGCCATAACGCAAGAAATGCTACTAAATGTTTTAAATGGTGTGGTGACTCGTATCACAGCTTTACTGAATGATGGACAGCACATTGAACATTTACTGTAGTAAGTACTAATTAACTGTAACTAATCTGTCTTCATTAATCATTGTTTCATTTGTAAAACATCTTTTGTTGCAATAAAACACTATAGCGCCATCTGTTGGTCGCCAACAGAACTATTTTTTTCATTGCCACACAAAACCCGGTTTCTTTTCCATCCGTTTGGTGCAAACCGCATCTTTGTATCGTGATTCGTTTTCGAATTATTCATTTTTAAAGTTCGTCCTGACTTTTGATCACCCGGTATATATATATATATATATATATATATATATATATATATATATATATATATATATATATATATATATATATATATATATATATATATATATATATATATATATATATATATATATATATATATGTATATATATATATAATTTCCATTAATCCTTTCTCATTTGTTCATTAAAACAGTTATACAGTTATTGCCATTTTCACCAAACACTTAAGAATTTTTAACACCACTGAAATTTTTTAAATTGTCAAAACACACCTGTTTTTACCCGTTAAGCTAACTGAATTTTGAAGATGTTTAGTTTTAAAAATACTCAGTTAAAGAGTTTTAAATTTAACTCTAGTGTAAATGGACATTAGTGACTCAAGAGCTAGTATAAAAAAATATGAAGAACATTTGAACCATTTCTCAAAAAGGTTCATCCTCCCTGCAGTAGGCAGGAGTCTCTTGGACCAGAAAGTTTCTGAACAACCTGTTTAGACAGGTATTTTAAAGACTTTCTGAAATCGGTGCCTCATTCCTTCTGCTGAAACATTTGAGAAGGTAACAGCTATTCATGATTCTACGGCATAATACGATGATGTAGGGAGAAATGGGAAAAACGATTCCTCGGATTATACTTATCAATTGATTCTTATCAAAAGACTTATCAATTGAGGATTATGAATGTGATGCCACTGCATTATCATGTTAAAGAATTACAATACTTTTGATGGATGAGCCTTCTAACTGCGAATCCAGATGCTGATCGAGCTCTGAGGTCACTTTTGCTGCAGTTGTTCGCTTTTTAAGCATTGCATTCGGCTTCAATATCCATCCGTTTCTTTCACTTTCTATCCAATATTTTGCTTTGCTTGTCTTGCTACGCAGTCCTGGTTCTAGGCACCTTACTGAGAGAAATGCTGGAAATTTGATATGCCCAGGTCAGACTTACTCCAGCTAGAAGGCTCCTACATTTTGGTCTCTAGGCCACAATGGCCTAGTTAGTTAGGGCATCATTCTCACTATCGGAAGGTTGTGAATTCAAATCCCAGCCGACCGAAGATCCGTCGTGTTCGCTAAAGGTGGCTGGGGCACGTTAAAACTGAGTGTGATCGCATTTCTCTAAGTGAAATGATACCTCTGGGGGTGGCAGGCCAAGTATTGGGGGACTTCAGCTTGGTCCCCGCTTCAAAATTACGAAGACTACACCCGGCTGCTTCTATCTAACTGGTAGAGTCCAACTCAGGGTTAGGTACAGAGAAGCATGCTAGTGTAGCAACAACATTTTAGCCTCTGAGATGTCCCGCATTTAAACTTCTTAAAAGTCTTACAGATACATTCTTCAAGACTTACAGACACTTCTATAAAGCTTCCTCAAGCTAGCCAAATATATACATTTGTATTTAGGAGAAAATGGAAGCTCTCTCATTATTTCAATGCTTACGAATTGTGTACAGAAATGTCACTTTTATTCAAAAGCGTTTTTTAATTTGATAAATATGTCCAAGGCGGCCTTCCTGCTAGGTGTCTCACTGTATAGAGGTGTGCTATCCCTTTCGCTATTGTAGTAAGATGGTAATTGGATGCTAGCAGACAGCCATTTTAATAATAATATTTCAATCTAATTTATTCTAGAAATGCAATGTTAGATTTCTGGATATATTAATGCAAAACTAATTTTATATTGCAATAAATTATTTTAAATCAAAGTAATTAAGATGGACTCCTTTAGGGAAGCGAATGCAATGTCAAAAGAAAAATGTGAAACAGAATTTTCATTTTTTTTTTCGCGATGATGGAAGATGCTGAAAAACAATTTTCAAAATAAATGAAATGTACATGTGTGTCAACCTTTTTTCATAGTTAAATGCTGTGAAAATTAATTATGAAACATAAATTCATTTTTCCATATTTTGTTTGTCGTATATGTACATATGCGAGGGTCTATGCGTGAGCATTCACAGACAGAAAAGTTTTCGTTTATGAGTTTACTTAATTATTAATATACATAAATGTATTAAAGAACTAAATATTTTAGAATGCTGCTTTCTCATTTATTTTTCAGTTAAAACTGTGTAAGATATACATCCTAACGTAACGGAAGTTGCTAAAGCAAATTTTTATGCATAATTAAAATAATAGAAATTGTTTTATCACTACATGGAATAAAGTTTAAATTAAAAACTGATTCTCCATGAAAAGCATTCCCTATTTATATTTATTAGCGACAAATAAATAGCTCATTTTCCTTGAAGAGGATTTTTAAGGCCATGATTTTTTTTTTAACTTAACAGCTTTGTCACCGACTAACCCTTAATTGGAGGGATTCCACTTGAGCCGAAGGCAAGACGCTCGTAAATCGCTTTCCTCAAGGACTTTTCACAGAGGGTGCGCGAGGGAGGGAACTCGGAATGCGTGCACCCCGACGACCCGCGGTTCAATCGAGACTGAGATACTTGAAGCTCTCTTCTACCATCAGGCCCCCACCCCCCGCCTTCACTATAAGTTACAAACTTGATACTTTTGACAATTTGCAACGCAAAATGATTGCCTTTTAAATCTTTTGGTCTGTTCTTGAGGATGAATGCCATAATTTTTAATAAATGTAAGCGAAGGAGGTCTTAATTGTTTAATGATAAAAAGTAACAGAGCTTTCTGAGTTGGGGGTTCAAACCTAGCCACTGTTAAATAAAGTACTTTGTGTAAGGATATTTGTCAGATCTCTCTATGTTGAGACACTTAAATACAAACCATGGAAAATTTTGACACCAATCGGAAGCTTTTGAGCGGTGGTTTTAATTTGAGTAATATATTACACTGATTAATATTATTTTAACTTGAATATGTTTCTTATTATAATGCAAACGTGCGTGTGATAAAATTTAAAATGACTGATTTTTATTGATGGAGATATGGGGCGAAGGAAAAATGATTTTAATCGAATGAGCTAAGCAATATGTTAAAGTCATTTTAAAATACAAAATAAAATACAAGCTATAGATTTAAAGATGCATAACTTTTTTGTAAACAAGTAATTTTTATTTATATTAATTTTAATTAAATAAAAACTTTATTTTGAACAATTACATTGAGTATTAAAACATTTTTGAAAAATTGTAATCATAGATCTTAGTTATGCTACATTACTTTTAAGCATAAAGTAACAAAATATTAATCTTTTTAATTGATTAAATATATGGTTTTAATATTTTTATTAAGATCCCTTTTCATTTTTCTATTTTCTTATTTGATTTTCATGCTACATTACTTTTAAGCATAAAGTAACAAAATATTAATCTTTTTAATTGATTAAATAGATGCTTTTAATATTTTTATTATGATCACTTTTCATTTTTGTATTGTCTTATTAGATTTTTAATAATTTATTTTACACGAAAATAGGCTAATGATACTAATATAATGATTTTCAGAAATACTAATGTGACCTTTAAAAACGGGAAAACAATTAAAGAAAGCAAAAAATATTCACCAGAATATTTGATGTTTTAGTGCTGCCATCTATAGTGAATAATGCATACCCAATTTTTTTTGCGAGCTTTTAAATTTAGAGTGTTTGTATAAATATATAAGTTTTAATTTATAGAACATAATGTTAAAAGAAAGTCGATCAGGTCTTTCCATAATGTTAATAGAAATTTTTCTCATCATTTGCTTAAAATCTCGTAATTATGCTTAAACTTTTTTTTGTTAATCATCTTAGTTCTTTTTTATTAAACAAGTGTTTCAATTAAATTACATTATTTAACATATACTTATTTTTATAATTTGAAAAATTAAGAATATTTTTAATATATTGTTAAATATTTAATCTTTTTTCCAACAGTTAAGTTACGTTGTTTTTTAATCTCAGGAAAAAGGTAATATTGAAAACAAACATTAAGTTTACTGTATGTAATTTTCTGAAAACTTTATTCTGGAATTAAGTATTCATTCATTAAAGCAATAAAATAATCTTAATATGCACCACAGAAAAAATTTTGAATTATTGCATAACAACAGAATTTTGCTTTCAATTATTCTCTTCACACAAAAAAGTTTTGGAAAAAATTACTTAAATTAATGACGATCATTCCAGGCGAAAAGCTTCTTAAATTTTTGTAATTCTTGCAAATTTTTAATTACTTAAAAATTTAATATGAAATGATATTTGGATATTGAGTGAAAATCTAAGAGACAAAGCGAATATTCTTTCAAGAGTTTAAAAGATAACTTTTGAATGCCGTTAATATTTCTGGATTTGTGTGGGTCATAATCGAGTATATGTAAGAAACGGAATCATGAGAAAAATCAGAAAAAAATATATACACTTACTATAAAATCATATTTAATAAGTCAACCTGTGAAAAGACTCATGATTCGAAAACCATCCTTATACTAAGTATAATTTTTTTTTGTTTTAAAAGTCATTGTGTATTTTAGAGACGGTATAGCTTAAAATATGATACAGCTTTTTTTAAGGGTAGCGATGGCGTGGTTGGTTAAGGCATTATTCTCATTTTCGTAAGGTCATGTGATTGAATCCCAACTTAACTTAAGATCCATGGTATTCACCAAAGGCTACTGCGGCACGTTCAGTAAGTTGTGATCGCAATGTCTTCCAAGTAAAATGATACTTCTGAAGATAACAGGCCAAGTATTGGGTTCTAATGCTTGGTTCTTGCTTCTAATTGATCAAACCTCCCACCCAGCAACTCCGCAAAACTTGGAGAACCAACTCTGGACTAGGTACAGTGAAGTATACTGGAGCAACAGCAACTTTCTTTGTAACCATCATTCATTTGAAGGGTGACCACATTCTTCCTTAATCGGTTGTTGGAGCTCCGTGTGTTCAGGACCTGTCTAGGTTAATCTGTCACGTATTTAATCCTTCCTTTGGTGTGGCATGAATGTGGAGAAGAGAGTACCCTTGTCTTAGTTCAAAATCTTGGTCATGCACTAGTATTCCAAATCTGTTAACCTTAAAATACAGTCCGGGTGTCTGCTATGTATATATGAAATCATCATACCTTTCATTATTTTTTTTACCTACCTTAACTTGATTTGCAGCTACAATACCTTATGATATTTCGGAAGTGATACAGTTTGGATGAAAAGATGTATATATATATATATATATATATATATATATATATATATATATATATATATATATATATATATATATATATATATAATTTTAAAATTCTCATTCTTATATATTCCAACTCATATACTTAATCACCTATTTGATTCTGTCGAGAAATGCCTACTCAGTGTTGATGAAGCAATTTACAAGGAAGGATTTGCTGATATGGAAGTCACAAAAATTTTTACACCACTTTTTAGAACTACTTATGTGGTAGTATAAAATGGATATGATGGTATAAAACAAGCTGTGGCGGTAGAAAAAATATAGTGATACACTAAACAAATGGGTGGTATGAAAAGTTATAATGGTACATAACAAATATGGTGGTAATAAACAAATTATGATGATAAAAACAAAACTATCATGGTGGAAAATAAATATGGTGGTAGTTACACATAAACTATGGTGATGGAAAACAAATATGGTGGTATAAAACAAAACTATTGTGATTATAATCAAACTGCGGTGATAAAAAACTAATATGGTGGTAGAAAACCTTGAAAGTATTGCAACACACGTATTTTTATTTTACAAAAACGCGTTCGAATGAGCCTCCGGACACCATTCTCATGTAAGATGATATTTGCCTCAAATCGAAGTGCGTAAAGATTTATAGATAAATTATAAATCTCTACGCACCTAAACACAAATTATTTTATACAAATGTGTGCTAATGCAGACATTTATATTTATAGTGATCGCCAAAGATTGATGTTAACAAAAACCAACAAACTCTGCATTATTCCACCCCGGAATATGAAAGTGACAAACACGATATATGGTATAAAAAATCTTTTGCTTCATCATGTTACGATTTCCTTCAGGGCGATGTAATGAGATGAGGAAATAAAGAAGATAAGTTTCCTCCCGATGAACTATTTATTCGCGGTCACAAATTGATTTCCCAGAAAACACAATGTAGATGTCATCGGACAGTTGCTGGATGGACTGCTCCATCAATTATGTGTCCACCGATTGATGCTGGGGCTGTATCAAGATACGCTGCTGGCGTCGGGTGGCCAGCAATGCCGTATTTGCAAACGTGGCCCATGTAGTTATCGGTACATGCCCGTATACGGATATCCATTGGATCCTTTACAGTTTGCCGATGTAGAGTTATTTTTCAGTTTACAAGTTTTCTTGTTCAATTATTTGCTTCTCACTGTAGTAAATTCCTTCACTTTCTAAAATTGAAATTTCCCTCTGCCATCAAACACTATTCAAGTAAAAAGTAGAGATCATAAACATTAAAGTATAATTTTAAATAACATTTTGCAGTATTTAAAAAATGATAAATTTTTTTACAAACTTTAATTACAATAATCAAGATTAATAAAGCTAATTTTTGTTTTTGTTATAAAAGAAAATTATCTCCCATTTTCTTTATGCTTACTTATAACATTTGTAAAAGACAATATAATTTTTATTGCTATAAATTAAAAATTTAATGTTGAAATAACTGTAAGAAATGTCAATTTTACATTAAACTAGTATACGTGTTACCATATAAACTGAGGAATCAATAATTATTATGCACGTTATATTTTTTTTTTTCAATATTTCTAATGTCTTTGTGCCGATGTGTCTCCTGATTGGGTTCCACCTGTTGTATAGAAACAACCGGCTTTCATTTAGAACCAAATATGCAGAAGAAAGCCCTCAGACTTGTCCTACCATGCCCGGGGTTTTCATCACACGTAGAGGACACTGCGTCCTATTTTAAGAGCTCTTTCAAATAAACAAGATATGTCTTCTGTTAAATCGAGCCTTGAACTCACTACTCTTCGAAAATGAGAGTGACACCCTCATCAAACAGACCATCGCAGCTGTAACAAGAATAGTAGCGGCCAAACCGCATTTCCCTATGATGAAATGAAGTGATGTTATTTGAACAATGTTTGAAACCAATTCCGGAATCGGCGCTATGACAAGAACAGTAGCGGCAGAACCATATTTCTGTATACGGTAGATTCTAGAATTGATTTTAAGCGTTGAAATAAGATGATGTTGTAGTGTCTATAAAGCATGGACTATCAAAAAAAGTCCACGTTGAAAGAACTCTTAATAAAATGCTTATTTCAGCTATTGGACTGCCTGCTCGACGGCCTTCTTCATCAAGTAAAAACTTAGTATCACCATGCTTCTCGTAGAGACCCAGGTTGATACCAACTTTCTTTTTCAACATGTATATGATGGGATGGTTCATTTAGAAATTTCCATCGCCAAAACATATCATTGCAGAAGGGATATTTTACAGTTAACTCGAAACATTTAAACTCTGGATTGCCCCAGAATTTTTTACATATTCCCTCCTTGCGGAATACAGATAGTAAATAGTAGCAAATGGATTTTAATGTACAAGAGGAATTGATGTGAGCCTTTTGATCATCATCTTCTTAACGGAGAGTATTTTATGGGATTTACCTTGTAAATTTCACAAAGCATGCTTTTTAGTCAACGTCTTTACTGCGAAATTTTTTTTATCCGGTGCTTTTCATATGGAGATTTCTATCCGTTCTTGTTGAGTTTTATTTTTTCATTCAACTGGCATCTTTTATTAATTATTTGTGTGCTGAACCCTTTTTACAATTTTTCTGCGACTTGAAAAATGTTCCTCCTTTAAATTTACGTCTTAATATTTATTTTAAAATTCTATTACAGATTTTATTTTCTTAAGAAATTCTCTATATATATATATATATATATATATATATATATATATATATATATATATATATATATATATATACAAATTCTTTCTCATCAAATTTTAAGTTATCCGTTGTGAAAAAATTCAACAATAACTATAAAGACTTTACTAAGGTTATCATAGCTTTCTCTATTTTAGTATAAATCTTCATCAGTAGTAAATAGTCATTTTTTTTATCGAAATAAAATAAGAAAATTCAAACTTATCAGTTGTAACGACATACTTTTATTTTAAAATATCAAGTAGTTTTTAAACAATTATCAGCGCATATTTTTACTATCAAAATGTTTCAACTTTAGGTGATAATCATATTGTTTCTTTTGCTTTGATTGGCCTTCATTAAAAAATCTGTATTTTTGTTTATAATTTTCAGAAGGGTTATATTGTCATTTTAGAATATATCTACAAGGGTTATCCGGATAGTAAGATTCTCACGGCTCTCATAAAAAGAAACAAAACGTAATTTCTCAGAAAAATTTATTGCAAAAGACAATAATATTCCACCTATATCTCAACATAACCATCGGAAGGGTAGCATTTCTCATTCCGTGGGTTCAGTTTCTCTCTTTCAGTATCATATAAGCCTGGGAATGGAGCCAACATGTCACAACTGTCTGCACGTTTTCATCTGAGGGGATGTGACAGGAATTGTTTCAGGTGCAAGAACAGATAGAGGTCGTTGGAAGCAAACTGAGGTGTATAAAGTGGATGGTCTAACACTTTCCAGCTAAACTTTTCCAGCAGTTTTTTTTTTGTGGAATTCACTGTATGCGGGAAAGTATTGTCGTGGAGTAACTAAACACCAGAACTGAGCGTAAAACGCATCTTGTTCGGAATGACTCGTTGCCACTTCATTAGAGTTGTGCAGAAATGTTAAATGTTTATTCTAGCACCTTGCAGTCAGCGGAAGAAGAAATAAGAGACGACAACTTAGCGCACTATAACGCGACTTTAATATAAGCTATCTAAAAATTAGGATTGCAGCATACGATAGCCACCTCTCCAATCTACCCTACAAGTACGTTTGCATTTCGGTCATTTTGTAGAGTCATATTTTGGAGCCGTGTAGAAACTTACTTTCGGTTGACCCTCGTTATTATCGATTATTACTTAAGCAATAGTGTCAATTTCATTTTAAGTGTATATTCCCAATTATGCGATATTAGTTTAAAAATTATAAGATTGTAGTGATTTGGAATTTCAATAATATAAAATCATCCTTTTAAGAAGACAAGAAAAAGGGTTGAATCAATGTCTTTCCAAAGAAGACCCAAGCATTCCCATATGTATTGGGCAGAAGCCTAATATCGGTAACGTTTTGGACAAAGAGGGCATGACCTTTCACCCTCAGAAAATGTCAGTCATTTCAGGTAGCAAGGGGGTTATGAAATTTTCTGTCACACGAGAGTGTTAGAGATGTGTGAACCTGGTTTACTACATCTGCACACTTGCACTAAGAGTGAGTAAGGAGAGTATCAGCCAGTCCTTAGGAATTTTCAGGGAAAAAAGTTCTAGGTAGGTTATCTCTAAAGAAGAAGGGATGGGTCAATTATAGTCCTCCTTAACAAAACTCTCTGTCATTTCACTACCGAAAAGTTCATCGTGGGAGGGAATCCATTGAAAGTATTGTTGTGGTTTGTTGTGTTGTGGCTTATCCCTTCTGGTTGACAGCAACATCAGACCATGAGCCCAAACGCATTCAAATAATGGAACACAAACTCAGGGCTGGAGAATAACTAGCAATTACCTAAGCCAATGCAGGCCAAAATGTGGGCAGGAGCAACTTGAGCTGCAATGACTTTTGGACACAGGGGATTAACTTTGAGGCTCAACACATGACATTGTACACGAATGTGTTTACTTCGAAGTCTCGTGAGAGTTGTCTTATAGCACTTGTAGCCAACCCCAATCAGAAAAGTTCCAGGATGATTTTCCGCATAGCATTCACGCACGGGGACTCTCATCCATGACAAACAGAACTCTTGCCAAACACAGGAGGTGATCTCTGAAAAAGTAAGGCAGCCACCATGAGCAGCATCCTTACAGCTGCCCTCTTGGACCAGACCATCAGCAATTTCATTACCTTACACATCCACATGCAATGGAACCCACTGAAAGATAATCTTAACATTGGCAATGAAAGATGGTCTTAATATGATCTTAATATTTGCTATGGAACTGAAGACTAAATAGGAACCTTTGGTTGATAGATGTAATAGAAATGGTTTGATTCTTGTTGAAAGAATCTTAAGATAAAAAGAGAAATTTTCTACGAAATTACAGCCCATCGGTTGAGAGACTAAAAAACCATAGATCATTTCTTTCAATTATGATCTTTATGACCCTTATAATATCACTACCCCAGGTCACCAGATTATCCCAGGGGAATAAAATCCTATTGTGGATCTAGACAGGTTGGAGGTACATCTAGATCTTGTTTGGGGAGTTAAAAAGCAGTACACACTACAGAGTGAGTTTGAAAGTGCTGCTCTGGCTACAATTCATAGCAGATACCCTTTTGAGGAGGTGCACCATATTTTTACAGATGGTTCTGCAGAGAATGCTATAAAAATGCCGATGCTGGAGCGTATTTAAAAGATTTTAATATAGGCTGCCCTGTTGGGAAATACTACAATAAATTTGATGGCGAGCTTGCTGCTATAGCTAATGCAATTGACAAATTGAAAAGCATCCATAGTCAAAAAATTGTTTTCTTTGTTGATTCACAAGTTATTATTCTTTCGCTTACTAATCTAAATTATAATAATAATGCACTATTCCACTCTTGCAGAATTTAACTGCACGAACTCATTGAAATCAAGGGCTGCGTCGCTCTTCAATGAATCTCGAGTCATTGCGATGTTTTTGAAAATGGGCTGGCAGACAGACTTTCGAAAGCTGGTTCCCTTATGATCCAGCCAAATCCCCCTTTGCCTTTGCGTAACATCAAAAGTGTAATCCTCAGTAAAATAAAGGATGACAGAGTTTCCCTTTATGCTGATGTGGCTATGGACAGGCAATGGAAAACTCTACTTGATGGGAACAATAAAATCCCTGGCTCCTTACCACGAGCTGTTGGTGTCGCTTGTTTCTAGGTGACAACTGGGCATGACTATCTGCAAAGGCATCTGCATCGAATAGGTATAATGGACTCTGTTCTTTTTCCAGTGTGCAATCATGGTGATATGGATGCCGCTCATCTCAAGAACTGCCCTGAAGTTTTAAAGTTTATAACTGACAACTCTTTAGAGGCTACTGAAGGACTTTATTCTTGTTTTTTATACTTGTTCATCATGGGCAATGAAACAATTCAAAAGTCGGACGATGTTCCTAGTCGTTCGGTCCCTATGCCTCAACAATTCAGATAAATGCTGAATGGAGCTACGACTTTCACTCAAAATCTCAATGTCATTCATTGAAAGCAAATGTCTCAAGGGCTTTAAGTCCAGTAGGACAGAGCTTTGGTTTCATACCCTATGCTGATAGATGCTGCATCGAGCTGCGGGCTATCAGTAAGAATCCGGAGGTCTCATTACAAATATTTTCATTCAGAGTGGACTCACGACCAATATGGATTACAAATAATTCATTTTTGAAAGGGAGCTGAAGTCTGGGCTACGAATTGGAAAATTTTTCTTCCAAGTTTAAAGGAAAAATAGATAAATGAAAACTGAAAAAATTTTAGTTTAATTATTTTATGGATCAAAAATCTTTTTGCAAAATGTTTTCAAATTAATCATAATAGATTTAAAATAAAAAATAAAAATTTTATTTTAATCATTGATTTTGTGAAGTTTCAAATATTAATCTAATTATTTATTAATACACTTTAAGGAGAAATGATGTCACTTGGAACAATTTAAATAAAACAAAAATATATTCTTGGTATTGGAAACAAAGATTTCGTATATTTGTCTTATTTGCATTATAACAAATAATAAAAGCATTCCTAATTACAATTAGAAGCCCAGAAAAATTTCAACACTGAATTTAAAGAAATTTCTGGACTCAATTTTGATTTAATGAAATTTTCGGGGCGAGATATGAATTCCCATTTTCAATGGGACTTTATCACTATATTTTCCAATACCACCAAATCGTGTATTAATTTAAAATTAAATTTTGTAATAGCATTTAAATTTATCCTGCAAAAACATAGGACATTTAAAAAATAATTAGTTAGAGAAATACATTCAAAACAAATAATTATTAATATACAAGATAATTTGTTTTTGAAATGTACATGTCTTGAAAACATTTTCATTAATTTTATAAAAAAAGCCTTTTGACTATGGACTCTGGATAGTTGTAATCATTAATTTTTCTTTGTTAATTATTGTTATTGCTCAAGATTAATTATTGTTAGAGATATTTTGATTATAAAAAGAAAATTACTTGTAAGATGCTCTAAAAATATTTTCTTAATTTAAGAAAAGTTTTCTAACCGCAAACACTAAGTAATTGTAATCATTAATATTTTACTTATTATTATTATTGTATTATTATTGCATAACGATAATTGTTAATATCGTAGAAATATTTTGGTTTTGAAATATTTTGAAAATGTTTTCATAGATTTTTACTTTCAGGTTAAACCTGAATCAAAAAAATATCGATTCACACCTCCAGTGAAAAATCAGTGTTTATTTAAAGAATAAAAGTAGTATTTTCAAATTAAAAATAGCGAATTCATTGAAGTTACTTTAAGCAATCCTTCTAAATACATTCTTCCTTCTATAAAAATTCTTTAATTACTTTATTTACTTAAAGTTATGAATAAATAAATAGGATTCACTGATGTGCTTATAATAGTGATTAAATTGTAATTGATAAAATATTAATTTTATTTATTTATAAATTTATATTATTGCTTTATTCAGATAAAAGTATATATCAATAATTATATTTTATAATAAAATTGTGTGCCAACGGATGGCTGAGTGGTTAGCGTTCCTGACACCTAGGCTGTTGGTCCCGGGTTCGAATCCTGGTCTGGGCATGGATGATTCTTTTTTTTGTGTGTTTCTCTGTCCTTCTTCTGAGATGATGTGTGAATGTGGCGCACCCTATGAACGGGTTTCCAGTGGTTTGGCGAGAGTAATGCTACTTGCCTCCCCCTAAATTGGTTCACAGGTGCTCATCGGGTAACAGTAGATGAGTAGCAGCTTCTGGCCTTGTTGTGATGAAGGGTTAGTCACATAAGTGGAAAATAAAATAAAATAAAATTACTTTTTAAAAGCGTGCAAAGCTTAAATCTATGCATAAGTTATATATATTAAAATTTTATCAACTGCTAAAGAGGAAGAATATAGTGGAAAGACAAGATTACTTACATATCGTTTCAGAGAACAATGGTTAACTCATGGCCATTGTTGAAAAGCCATACTTTTTGTGCCAATGTGGTCAACACCCCCTGATGAAGTTGGCCAAGTTAATATTTATTTCATTTGATTTGCTGTGTTTTTCTTTTTATTCTGTATGTCTTTTTTAAATTTCATTTATCTATTTGTTACACATTCTATCTGTTTACTGTATGTAAATAATCTTGTCTTTGCACTATATACATATATATTTTAAATTTGAATTATGATCTTACAGATGTTTACTAATAACTTCAAGAGAATGGCATATAAAAATCATTACATATATATATATATATATATATATATATATATATATATATATATATATATATATATATATATATATATATATATATATATATATATATATATATATATATATATATCAGGCAAAAGTCATATCATTTTTAAGGCCTTAAAAGAAGAAAAGGGTTGCATATAAAATTAATATACGATATAATTTTATGATGTTTTCGGTTTGTTACTTTTGTTTGGAAATCGCCCTATTAACAAAATCTCAGCCAGCTTATTTTGATGAAGGCGGACCAAAATACAATGTAGCTTTTCTGCAGAGATAAGTAGCAAAATTTTTTTTTAATTTAATTAAATTGAACATTAACATCTTATTTATACCTCGTTTGAAACGTTTATTATTTCTATTAAATCTGAATGATACAGAACATTTTTTATTTTAACATGTATTGTAAAGCTTGCATTTTTCAACATTTAAATATAATATATTTCACAAAAATATAAAATTTAATAAATACATCACTAAAACAATGTAGAACTGTAAAATTTATTGTAGATTTAGAACTTTTTATAATTTATTCAATACTTTTCTACGTGTGTAATGAAATAGATGAAAATAAAATTTCTTAAATAAGCACGCAGAAATTTTAAATATATGTAAAATATTTTAATTTTATTTTATAGTGAATTTAATTACTCTAAATAAATATGTATTTTAATCTTTTTTATCGTATTTTATTAAAGACAAATATACTTGTAGAAACAACACTTTTTTTCAGTAAAATATTAAAAATGTGTGTTGAAATAGTTTTTATTTATAAAAATTTTCATAAATAAATAAAAATGATTCATTTTTAATTACATAAATGCAATATATATTATATAAGGTTAAAATGAATTTGAATATGTTTTATATTTTAATACTTAAATATACGAATTTTAATCCCACTTATATAGATCGATCTAAATATTTTAAAATATAAATAACAGTAAAAAATCATCTTTTCATTTATCATTATAATTAATCCATTTCTTTGTTACTGGTATGTCATTAATATGTTTGCAATACCATTAAATAATAATTGAGATGCCTTTAAAAATAGATTTGAAAAGACATCTTCTCTCTCTTGAATGATTCAAATATCTTAGAACCAAATATTTAATAGATATACTTAATAATGCTTCTGGTAAAATCAACAACGAACAGTTGATTTTGATGTGAAAAGTAATGACTGTCTCCCAAAAGTGGAAGACAATGATGAAGTGATTATTTTAACCAGAAAAGAACAAATAAGAAACCATAAAATAAATTCTAAAAAATGTTCAGAATCTGAGGCAAAATGTTGACTCAAATCTCAAACTGACACAGTGAAACTACGAATACCAGGCAGTAAGATAATACAGGAAAATTTATTAGAAGTTCAAAACCTTTTATAACCTTTAGGAACAAAAAACCAAAAGACAATGAAAATCTTCACAGTTTGCTTTTATATATATATATATATATATATATATATATATATATATATATATATATATATATATATATATGTAATGATTTTTATGTGCCATTCTCTTGAAAATATTAGTAAATATCTGTAAGATCATAATTCAAATTTAAAAGGTAAGAATTTTTACCCTAAATTGCATAGTATTGTTTCATATTCAAATGGAAAAGTACCATAAAAAAGCGATGATAGTGACTCTGTTATGAGCGGGGAGGGAAAAGGTTTTGTCCGGATGTCGGAGGAAGAATTAGACGTGGCCTATGAATGTCCCCATCGCCACCTGATCGACATTCCCTCCTCCTCACATGAGGGATTCCAAGCTCCCCACACGAAGCGCAGGCGCGAAGTCGGTATGCTTAGCGAAGAAATGTGAGGAGAGATGGTCGCCATGGTTACGAGGACGTTGTCTAACCGCTCTTCAGCCTCCACGGGACATAATTCTGTCCCCTTCCCTCGCGCGGACAGAAGATGACGATTCATCTTGGCAATTGAATCCTTCGGGTGTCCATCAGCGTTCGAAAAGGCTCCCCAAGTGAAAGTTTCATGTTTCACAGATCCCTTGTGACGTCATAGTCCTCCCGCCACTTTTGGAGAAGAATTCATCAAGTGGTTTTTCGGAATTTCAAACTCGGCCGCTTCCCAGACAATGTGGCAGTTAGGAATTGCTCTCTTTGAATGACCGTGCTTAAATCAGGCAACTATTCAAAAAGGATATTTTTTTTATTCTTTCCATCTAAGAATTTATTATATATAAGTAAATCAATTAGAAATATAATTTAGATTGTCTCAATCTTACTACTATGATATCATGATAATTTAACTCTTCAAATGGTCCAGGTAGCCTTTTGTGGCTGATTCCTATTTTTAGATTAAAAAAATAAACGTTTCCTTGGTGACACACTTAATATGCCGACCCCTGACAATCCTATGGGAAGGAGGATTAGATCCTTCCCTTCTTAACCAGAATCGAAGGCATGCTTGCTGTGACCGAATATGCTTTGGCTGATTATTTCAGGTAAGTTTCTGGCAGTAGCCTTGACTGATATTGCAATAAGCTTCACTTTTATAAAAATAAAAGCTGTCTCTACTTCATAGAAATAATTATTTATAAAATCTTTTATATTATTATTTTATATTTACTATTTTTTTCCACTTTTATAAGCATAAATGTTTATACTATGTATCATATTTTACATCAGAACTCATGTGAATCAAAATTAAAATATCCCAAATCATAAGTATTTCGAGTGTTAAAAATTAATTAATAATTGATCAGAAATGTATACATTATTTGAAAACTAATCAAAACTGTATTATCTTTAAATCTAGTTCCTCATGTACCTTTTACATACAAAATAATGAAAACATTAAAAGCTTCGCGTAAAGCATGAATTTTCAGTTACATTTTTTAATCTTTTACCCACTCGAAATTTTTATATTTTGTTATGTAGTTATTTGAAAAAATAGTTCAAATCATAATTAACTTTTTAAATTTCTCCTTTTATTTGACTTTTTAAATTTGGAAAAAAGTCTAAAATTAGAGAAGACATCTTTATTTCGACAAATTAATTCCATCATTAAGTAACTAATTAATGTTTAAAATCATAAGATGCTTATGAATTGAAGAATTACATTTTTACCCTGTTTTAAAATATTGATTAATATATATGAAATTTTCTTTCGAATGTTATTTTTCATTAAGGTTACCAGATATAAATTATAAGAATAATCAAGTTAAATTTGTAACAATAAACTTAGTTTATATAAAGGTTAAATATTATATACATTGATTAAAATGTATGTACAAATTTACACTGAAATATTTTCAAGGTATCAAATATAATTTGATGATCTAAAATATTAAAATATTCTAAGATTTTGGAATTTTATACAATTAAAAATTTTTTTAAGTAAATGTGAGCATTTTGCGAATAATTTGATTAAAAAATAACAATTTCTTATCATTTAAAAAATTCATCTAATAATAATATCTATGTAAGAAATATATAACTTAAAGCATAACTTAACCATAAAACTAACAAAATCATTAAATTTGTATCTCTAATTGATCATTGAAATTATTAAAGGAAATATGTGAAACAAAAATATGATTAAAATACTTGATAATTTAGTAATTTACATAATAAATACATGATTCCATAAATTATTGGGATTATTGTTTTAAAAATACGTTACTATAAAGTAACTATTTACAACTTTTGAATTTTTCTTTACAAATTTTAATCTAAAATAACTTTAATTTCAATTATTAATTTAGAATTATTTATAAATATTTGATTGTACTTTCATTTTAAAGGTGTTAATTATTACACACATAGTAAAAAATATGAACACCATTAAAATTTATTCAGTTTTCAAGGTGAGTATAATGAAATTGTGTTTAAAAATATAAAATATTTAATAGTTTAAACTTTAAAATTTTGAGTTTTTGATTTTCGTATTTGATACTTTGAGTTAAGAAACACTTAATTACATTTTAAATTTTATGTTTGTAGTGTGCAGATATTTATTATTAAGAATATTTCTATACATTGTAAATGTTTTGTAAGATGCATGATTTGTGTCATTTTAATTATTTTTTAAATATTAGTTCATGGAACCATTTGCTAAAATTTCATTAATTTCGGTACATTTATTTTATTTTTCTCTTCACTGAATCTCATGCATAACAACAAAATCAAAAGTGTTAAAAAATAATTAACTGCAAATTAAAAAATAAATATCACCCAAAGATTTTTAACAAAACTGTGACTAGCTTTTAATCTGGTTTATTTTTTGATTTCGGTATGCACTAATTAATAAAAACTTCGCTTTAAGTTTAAAATCTCAGATACAGTTTTTTTTTTAATTTATTTTTCCCTCAAAATTTTTAGATTTTGTTATGAAACTATTTGAAAAATGTTTTAAATTAGTTTTACTTTTACTTTTTTTAAACTTCCCCATTTATATTTAAATTTTTAACTGTGCATGAAAAATACATATAGTTGGTAATTTCAATATCAAAAATACAAGTAGTACGATTAAATTGTTTATTAAAGCATTTAAATTAAGAGCATGATGTATCATGCAATTAATAAATATCAAATTATTCTGACGCACATCTTTTCATGAGGATTTACATCATATTACTTTGAAATTATTATTATAATAATAATTGATAATAATAAATAATATAAATTACAATAATAAATGTCAAATTAATTAATTGAGTTGAATGTTGAATTTTCTTCTATTAACAAATAAAATTGCTTCTAAGGTCATTCGATTTTATTTAATATTAATTTCACAAAAAAAATTCTACTAATATATGTTTTGATTATTAATTACTAATTAGAGATTTTTTTTGAACAGAATGTTTGTGTAATTTAGCTAACCGGAGCCCTTGGCAAACAATTTTAGATGAAAGCGAGTTTAAAACTGTTTCTTTGAAATTCGTTACATAAATCACATAGCGACGTTATCAAAAGATTTTGATTTATAAAACTCAAGTCACGTTGAGTTCACTCTGCAAGTTTAATTTCACATAATTTATTCACGATTAATATCTCTTATTTAAAACATTTTACACACCTATTTTGCTGTAAAACTGAACAAATTTATTACTTTTACAATATTTAAAAGGGATTTTTCTGATTGTTATGAAAAATACTTAATTTTTGAATGTAAAGTTATTTGTATATTTCTACGAACCGTTTAAATAAAATGCATGGATTAAACGGCATAGTTAAAAAAATATTAAAAGCTAATGTTTTATTGTGCTGCAAAATGCTCTGCAGTGGCAGAAAAAATGCTGCTAAGGCAGAAAAAAACAAGAAATATTCCACTTAATATGAGTTGTAATGAAGGTTTTCCTCCACCGCTATTATCATCGGCGCAAAAGTTATACTTTTTATGATGATTTTTCTGTTTTGAAAGGAAATTTGCTTTAGAATTATGTGTTGTGAGATGTGCAAAAACATACAGTTACCGTTAAGTACAAAATGTCTGAAATAGAGTTATCTCGCTACCTGATTAAGACCGCCATTTACTTTCAGTTCTGTTACAAAAAGTCAACTATAGAATGTCACCCAATCTGCTTTAGGTACTACTGTGTATCATGTGAGATTGTGAAAGTTTGGTGCAGAGAACTTAAAAACAAGTACTATGATTGTCGAACAGCCGAGTGTTCTGACTAGCTTACTGATGCTGATGAGGTCCGAGAACTTGTGGAATAAAATCAGTATTCAACCACTCTAGAGCTAGCTGAGGAGTTAGACGTTAGTGCCATATCATCTAGAAGCGTATACATCGCAAACACTTGGCGTTAAGTTCAATCATTGGTTGCCGTATGAGCTCTCACAAGCAAATAGAAACAGTTGTCTTCAGGCATGCATTAATTAGCCCGAATAATAAGCTACGGATAAAATTCTGAACCAAATCGTTACTTGTGATGAAAACTGGATTTACTTCAACAACACATGTCGAAAAGGGGTTTGTCTGCACCTGATGTGCCCGTTGGTAACTGCACTTTGACTTACAAAGATTATGCTTTGTATCTGATCGGATTGGTCATGGTATTATCCCATTATGGGTTCCAGCTTCAGAATTCTTGGCAACCAAGTTTCTATGCCGAAGACAATTGCTAAAACGTTGGCCCAAAATCATAGATCTGGGTACTATCACTAAAGTTGGTGCTTTCATGTTTTTTCCTAATTTTCTAATTTTATTAAGAACATTCTTCGCGAATAGCTTTCGTTAGAGCCTGCTTTATTAACTTAAAAACTTATTTGGTCAACGAAAATTTTTGTGACGACTTTTTTCATTGATGTCTTGCTTTTACATTTTTTATAAAAATACATAATAAACGCAGTTGTAAGAACTTTACTTAGGCTTTACTCAGAAACATAAGTACATAATGAGAAAAATTAACACAATATTCAGTATTTATATTAATATTCAAGAAACAATACTGTTTGAAGGTACGAAACAAGGTACAATGGTCAAAGTATATGAATACTTTTTAAAGTAAATATATGTATATGTTTATGTATATATGAAGGTGTGTACACACACACACACACATATATGTGTGTGTGTGTGTTTCTGCATTACAAAATGTTTAAATATATTAACGATATTTCTGGTTTCTCTTGAATGTAGGACTACATTTATGAGTAAACAAGAATTTGTGAAAATATTAACAAAATATTAACTCTATTCATGGTAAATATCTTTATATAGACATCCTTACGCTTTACAGATAATAAAACGAATACAGAACATTCTTTATAATAGTTTGATCGAAGAAACTGTGGTGGCCGGGTTGCTTAGAGGGTCTTCTTATTATCGGAAAGCAATGAGTTCGAATCCCTGCTTAACCGAAAATTCACTTCAGGCTTTGACAAAAGGCGACATGTACTAGTTAAATATCTCTTTGTTGCAATAACCTTCAAGTGAAATAATATCTCTTGGGGATGGCAGGTTGGACCTTCTGCTTGACCCTTGCTTCTAAACCACGAAAACGTCCTTCCTGATGCTTCCACTAACTGCCAACTCTGGACGAGGTACAGGGAAGCATACTAGTGCAACAACGTGTGATCTATCTGTAACACTCATATTGATAACATGTATAGCGATCACTTCAGTTCTTAAAGGAATGCTATAGATTCTGGAATGCGAACTTATTTTTAATATCATATTTTAGATAAAATAAAGTTTTCTCGCGTCATTTCACTATCAACTCAGTGGTACCCTGAAATCACCAAAAATCACATCCTGACATCACCAAAGATGAAGCATCATTTGCCTCAGTAAGAGATTTTGAGGGTGATGACATTCACCCTCATTAAGTTGGGGAGTGTCCACTTTAGTTGCGACGTTCTTCCACTGGTATGGCGTAGATGTGGAGAGGAGGGTGACAGCTCAAATTTGACCACTTCAAACTGCCTATAATTCAAAATGACGAAGCGCGTTAACCTTTAAAATACCATCCGGGACTTACCTGCATAGCTATGTATGTATGTACATCATTTGACTGTTGTATGAGTCAAGGAAATTAAGTATTTGTACCAGTGTTAAGCTATGATTATAGTGTATTAAGCCATGGTTATGGCGCAATCTTCCTCTGTCATCTTTAGTCGATCCTACTGACTGATCTTTTGTACGAATTTTTGTGAAAAGACCAAATATCCTCTAATTTAAAAACATTTTTAATGAAGGCGGATACAAATGTGGCACTCGAAATTTCTTTGAACCGGTTTTAACAGTTTTTAGTCAGTTTTGAACCACTGACAGCTGCTTTGCAATAACGTGTATATGTGTGCGCTTCATTCTGTAACTTTTAGATGTTGACGTAGATTGATAAAATGAACACACCATCAATGATAACAATGTTATCAGTTTACATTTTAAAATATTAGCACACAAAGATTTTTTCACCTTCTATTGAACTAACATAAGCAATATGATTAATAAATTATATCTCTGTTTTCCCAATTATTTATCAATACACCATTTGCAATGAGTATAAAGATCTTTTCAAGATATTTTAGCTATTCATGATCTATTCATTTATAAAACAACTTTGAAATTATTTATTTTTGACTTAAATGGTCTTCATTATTTTTTTTCTCAGAGTAACCAACTATTTCACAGTATAATTAAAGTATGAACTTTTTTTTCCATGAATTATATACTTTAACTGACTTGTATTCCATGGAATTATAACTATGTTGAAACGGATTCTTCCTGGGTACAAAACTGCAACATGAATATTGGATCATTAAGATCAAAAGTATTAGAATTAACGAAATAAATTCTTTTTTTATTTGTTTAGAGGACCGAGTTATTCATGAAGTAAGATAAATATTCATTCTTTATTTTTAAATATTAATTCATTTCAACATTCATTTTTCCTGCGTAAATGACTATTTTAATAATTTTTTAGCTTTAATTTTTATGTTATCAAAACACGACTCAAGCTTTAACTTAAAAAAATTACTAACACTAGGTTATACTTAAAATTTAAATAAAAAAGTTTGAAAGTTATATTGGTAAGCTGCTTTTAAGATAGGCAGTAATTCGACTAATTCTAATCGCAAACGGGAATAATATTAAAAAAACACAAAAAAAACTTTCACGAGGTTAGTTTTTATCTTCTCGTATGCTCAGGATGATCACATTACAGCCATTTCAACTAAACTGTGTAATATCAAAATTAGTTATACATAATCAATTAATGAAAATTAGTAAAAGATTTTGATTATGGGTCTCTGCACTTCCAAAACGAACTCAGTGCGAAAAGATGTAGCAGTTGTTGAAAGATTCTCGTTCCTTTGTGTATCAATTTCAAATTGGAAGTTGCTGCAGTTTCACCTTTACAAAATAAACTATTAAAAATTGATTACAATATTTATATATCGATTGCATCCCATCCCTTTTTAGAGTTATGATTTAGAGGTGGAAGAAAACTCACAACAAGTCTGATAAT
Organism: Latrodectus hesperus; assembly: GCA_037975125.1. Taxonomy (NCBI): domain Eukaryota; kingdom Metazoa; phylum Arthropoda; class Arachnida; order Araneae; family Theridiidae; genus Latrodectus; species Latrodectus hesperus. Next base: position 30,507,134 of record CM075862.1, read on the forward strand.
GTCTATCCTCTTGAGAATTCAACACATTTGGTGAATTGGGAGCAAGAGAATGATTTTTTGAATTATCAACTGAAACCTTACTGTTACTTACACTGTGTTGGAAAATCTAAGTTGACATAAATAGATTTAGAATCTCACTAACTATTGATAATTTTAAATATTTTCTCGTGATTATACTATTATTTGATGTTTGAAGATTCTAAGAATTTAAGATTTTATAAATCACAAAATTACAATTGTAAGTTTTACTTTTAGAATTCCATATACACACAACATCACCCAATTTTACTGGCTTTAATATTCTATTGATTTTATTAAAATCCGACTTTTGATTTGATTGCTTTTCAAATATCCCCACGTTTCGCATTTTAATACAAATGGGCAATTATTCCTCCAGCAACTCTGTTGAAATAAATTTTAACTCAGTTTTCTGTATTTAAATGAATAGTGCAATAGCATACAAGTCTTGGAATCACCTTGAAAGCGGAGCTTAGCTTAATTTATTTGTAGGTGTTAATATAATAAAATTTTAAGTAAATTGTTACAGCAGTCACTGTTGACGATTAAGGGAAATTATAATTTATAACATTGTCTCAAATAATAAAAAAATTTTAAAGTCGATTAATAACAAAATTTTTAAATAATCATTATTATTTTTATTCTTTTTTTACAACCCCATACATAAGCTATTGTAACAAACCTATTTATTATAGCTTTTGTTACAAATCTATATTATTGTCTTTTGTTACAAACCTATTTATAAGCCTTTGTTACAAACCTATTTAAAAGCTTTTGTTACAATCATATATGTCATCAAATATATTCAATGAACTGAACTTCACTTTTGTTTTTCGGATTTCTTTGTTGTATTCATTGTCATGCCGTAGTATAAGTACAAATGATGTTTAGAAACATTTTTCTTTTCCCAGAGGAAAATAAAATATTTCTATTAAGCCGATTAATTATAAGAACTAAAACGAAAATGGCATTTTATGTTTTTTTAAACTTTTTTTTTATATTAGGTTATCTAAATCGATATTTAGAATAATTTTAAATACTTAGATTCTTCTTCGAAAGAATATTGTATTTGACATCGCTTGTAACGAGCGTCTAAAAAATTTGGTACAGATGCCGTATAATCCAGGATGCCAAATTCTAAGTTTGGCGTTCTTTTTGCCGGATTTCCATATGTATGTGGCAACTTGGATTTTATAACGTCATAAATATGGACACCTTTTAAGAATTATGAAGAAAATTTTATCATGGTAACCCTAGTATTTACGTCATCTCACACGTCACAATACGTCATCTTGGTAACAGTTTTTTTTATCACCAAAAAAATTCAGAATTCGGCATCCTGGATTATACGGCATCTGCGTCAAATATTTATGTATTACTCATATGTTAAAAAGACGTATATGTTTTGCAAACTCAAAAGTATAGCATGCTGGGGGAAAAAGTAATTTATTTCTGTAATTCGGAAATGTTTACTTCCGTTTCTTTGCAAATGACTCGACTGAAAAACTGCTACTCTGGAAATACCTTATTAAGATTTCTTGGAGCAAAAGATTTTTCTACTTCACAATCCATAAGATTTTCTTATTTTTCCCTATGAAAATTATTTTAGCTGATTTTTAGGAATTACAAAATTAATTTTTGCATAATTAAGAGATGGATAAAGAAATTCCGAATTTTAGATTAGTTTTATCATTAGTTAGCAAATATGAATTACAGGTATGCTTCTAACTATAGGGCTTTTATTAAAAATGGTATTTTTTTATATTACTCAGAACATATTTTACAGTACCTATATATGTATTCACTGCAACCGAATCGAATTACATTCCGGCACTCACCCCAAAATATCAGACTATTAAATACAAAAGATTTTATGTGTGCGTATCTTTCTCTGTTAGTATTGTATAATCGGGAGAGTTAGCGATAAATTGTTTACATTTGGAGACGTGAACATTCACATTACTAAACGTATTTAGCAGCTGAATTTAAAATGATTGAAAACAAACATGAAACAAGAAAATTAGTACGTATCCATCATTTCTTAATTTACGTAATAAAATGTAAAAATAACTTTCATTTAAAAGTAAGTTTTGAAAACAGAGCTCAAATAGGAATCCTACGTTTTGATCTCATAATTGTCTGTAGCATGAAGCATGAAGTTTGAAAAACAGTTGGAGTTTTCAAATATTTAGCAGTTGATAAATAAGATTATGAATCCAATCACACATATTTTTTTCTCATTAAAAATGATTAAAATTGTATCTATATGGGCATCGCAAAACTTTGAAATAATATTAACAATGTTTGGAATAATTTCATATCCTAGTTTTGAAAAGAGTCATTGTTTTATAGAATAAATTATGATAAATAACAAAAATAATAGAGCAATAACAGGAAGCTTGTTTATCCACAAAACTTCTGATTTCCTTCTTTGTTTGCTGTAAAAAAATACTCTCCTCTATGCTGCAACAAAACGAGCCAAATAAAAATGGTTTCATGTTTTGGCGATCACCCGATTATAAAAGATTTCTTTCTTTCTCTGCTCTAACATTTGGTGCAAATGGGACATCATTTGCCAGCTGCAAAAAATTACTTTAATTTTAATGGTACAACTTATTTTCGCAACTTTTCATTCTTTGAATTTTGTATAATGCATATTAAATTTTTTCTTATGTAAAGGGCAAAGTATTCTACAAATTTTTATGTGTGAACTGCGTATTGTTCTCTAATAGAAAATGTTCTATTCATTATATTAAAAAATATATAGACTACTTCTTTCATCCAAAATAAAAAATGTCGTATGCAAATTTTCGATTCCTAGAATGTTTAAATTTAATTTATATAAATTAAAATTATTCATATCGTCCCAATTCATATATAAAAGTAAGATATTGTAATTTAAAATTTAAAGGATAATTTTTGTGTGTATTAAACAGAACAATTCAGTAATGTTAAACATTAAACAAAATTATTTTATAATTCTTCAGTTATATGAGCGTAATTTTTAACACAAGAAAGCTTCATTTATTACAGTCATAATATAATAAAATAACACAACAAACTTCATTTAAATCAATAAATGTAGTTTGTTGTATAAAGTAATAAACAGTTCACTTGATTTTATATCGGACTGATTTTTGATTTCAAAATCCCTGATTGGCCAAAAATCAAAAACAAAATATTCTTTATTGTACCTACCATGAAAAGTTTTCATCGTGAGAAGTTTCCACCCACCTGTTGCAATGCAGGAAAATTTTATGTGCCTTTTCCTTTCACCTGCTGCTTACTTTGGAGTGGATTCCGAAAATCAACAGTCATTTATAGCTTACGAAAATAATTTTAAGCGTGTTTCTGTAATGCATCTTCATATCTTTCAATTTTTATAAAGATCTGAAACAAATTTCATTATTATTTTTCATCACTCAAAATATTTCATTCAACCCTTTTTTATCCGAAAATATGATACAGTTCTTTCAAATTAATCTCATTAATATGATCATTTTTGATGTTCTTAATACTCATTTCTTATTAAAAATATATTTTCATATTTGTTTCATCATTTGCTACAAATATAACAGTAACATTTTCAATAGTTAGCAATTGACTTGACTAAAATGATTTCTGAATTTATAACTTAGTATCTAATACACTTTACTTAAAAAAATAACTTAAAATTATCATAGTTAATAATATATAGATAATAATTTCTTTAACATTATTTAATAATGAGCTAATATTAAAAATAAATGCGAATTTATTCGAAACCTTTTTAAAATTTTCCTTTGTGTTTCTAAAACTCTGATAAAAAAAAGCTTATTAGATAAATTTTATTCAGATTTTCACATCATTTTTAAATTTCAGCTAATTTTATTGAATTTCAATTTGGTAAAAATCCTCCATTTGTAGGATCGTAAATTCTTCTGCAATTTCATAGGTCAAACTTTGTCTAGTCTAATGTGTTTGCGCCTAAAATTATAACTTTTTTGACAATTGTTAAATCAATGTTATTTTGTCCTAAATTATCCCAACTAAAAATTACAAATTTTTTTTAAATGAAGAAATGCATAAAATTATAATAGGTTACATTACTTAATTTATATGGAAGTAAAAAAATGTATTTGCTGTCTAAAATTTTAGTTAAGAAAAATTACATAAATACAACCATTTAAAAAATAACAGTTTTCTTAAGTTTTCTAAAAGCAAAACTCAAATACCAGTTACTGATAAGCTATGCGGTGTACGTTTCAGTTTATATGCTTTATCTTACGAATCACATTTGTATATAATCCATAGTTAATAATCAAAATTTATCTGCAAAAATCAAGTTTGATTATAACATGGTTTTGTAATATTATTAGTTTTTAAAAGTTTAGTTCTTTTTAAGCAAATCTTTACCAACAACTAAATCTTTTCAACCTTCAACATAACCTTTCAACAATATTTTCTTAACTAAATCTTTTTCAACAACCATATTTTTTTCGATTAATTAAAAGCTGTACTTCTGTTGTAAATTTATTTATAACTTTCTACTTCTTTAAATATATATTCTTCATTAAAATTGAAAATTTTACTTTTTCCATTAATTTCTTTTGCACTAAGATTTTGAAATATTATTATTTCTAGCATGTTTGTTTAGAAATAAATTTCTTTTTTTACAACCATAACTTTTATTCGTTATAATAATTTCGATTAGTTGAAAACCATCCTTTTGTTATAACTCCATAATTCTATTTAACTCTTTAGCTCTTTGAGTAGGATCTTTATTTAAATTAAAATATTTATTTTTAATTAATATTTCATATAAAAGTATTTCTTATAAACCAGCTATTCTGAAAATGCCAATACACTAAAACATGTTTTAATGGCTTTTTAGCGCGATTTTTCATTAATGCAATTAATTCATTTTTTGGCTGTACATAAAATTTTCCACCCAACTGGAGCGTAACGGATATGCATTTCATCACATTTCTTAAGCATCGAGTCTGATCATTACATAACAGCAAGTAATTTCCTAATTTCGCAAATTGCAATAACGCTAAAAGTAGTGAAGAAAATAAGGTTGGCGGGATCTTGTTTCAGAGAGGAGATCATAAAGTTGTGTGACATTGTAGTTCAGTCACTTTCATGCATTGGAGTAATGAGCACCGTGCATTTGTCACCGAGGTTCTATTTCGCCGGGTGCTTCATTTCAATGGGAAATGATTTTGAATGGCCTGCGCGTTATCCCGATTTTGTCCTCTATAATTTTGTTTTTGTGGTGATATTTAAAATCACGTGCCTAAACTGACCGCCCACAAACTTTGGAAAATCTGAGAAGAAACATTCAAAGAGAAACAGAGATTATACAAATAAAAAGAAAGCATCGCCAATGGCAAGCGTCACTTGCCCAAAATGATATTTAAAACTATCTAACTTTTGTATGCAAAAATTAAAAAAAACAGATGTCCTTAATATATTTTTTGTGTTATTGCAACAGGAAATAAGGAAGTTATCTTGACCCCACCTTCAGTTTTGTTTCTCCGTTATAAACTTTTTTTCCAACGGTGGGCACTTGGGTGAAGAACCCTTTGCCACAACAAGGACAGAAACTTCTACTCATTTGTCGTTACCCAGTGGGCACCTGTGAACCAAGTCACGGAGACGAGTTGTGTTGCCCGCGACATACCACCACAAACCCGCTTATAGAGTGGGACACATTCATACATCATCACAGAAGAAAGGACAGAGAAACACAGAGAGAACAGAGAAAGAAAGTAACATCCCTGTCCGAACCGGGATTCTAACCCTTGACCCACAACTCAGGAGTTAGGAGTGCTAACCATTCAGCCATAGGTCGTTACAAACTAGATTCATATATGCAGTACTTTCAAATCCCCAGTTTAGTTCTGGTGAATATAATTTTTCATATGTGACCGTATTAATTTATCTCTCATTCCAAATAGTCGCGTTATTTTCGTTGAGTTTGCTTTCCTGCCTTGCCTCACCGCGATATCGTTATCCAGATTACTAAAGTCATACCTTGATATCGTTTCACAAAGCAATTTCTAGTTATTCGGTAACGCTTTGAGATTTTTTTTATGTCAGATGTCTTTATGTGATCCCCATTGATTGCATAAAAAAAACCCGTTTTAATTGTGTCGAGAAAACTATTTCTTATGGCTGCAGCCGTGAGGTTTTGTGCAATTTTTTCATGTTTTTCCTTTCACATGCTGTCCTTATACACCTCACAAAAGTAAGTTTGAGTGCCATTCATTCATTTCGGTCACAAGCACAGCTGAGAAGTGCGGAAAATTTGTACTGAAAAGTTATGAGTCAATAACTAAGATAGTTTTGCAAATATTTTTATTTGTGTAAACAAAATATATTAAAAATATTTGAATATGAGTCGATAAATAATTCTTTTCTTTTATCTAAATTAAGAATGAAAATTTTTTTCTAAGAATTTTCTTACTAATTTTCTATGCGTTATATTTTATTCCTAATATATAGCGCACGATTACTAAACTTTGATTGAAACATTCTATAATAAAAGACAGATAAGGAATAAAAGTTAAGCAAAAACAACAACGAAATATAGTCAATTTTTTTCTATTTTCTAATTGTTTCAGAAAATTAATTTTTTTTAATCGAATTACCTCACTCGTCATCTAAATTCAAGGAAATTAAAAGAAGAGAAAAAAAATCTAATTTTGACTTTTCAAAATCCAATTTTTCAAGTTTTTCTTCTCTATATTTTTAAAAGAGGCCGTGGTAGGTTAGGGGGCTCATTCTCCTTATCGGAAAGACAATGATCTTCACCAACACTTTCTAGAATACAAGAAGGCCTGCAAGCTGAAACAGAAACGAGTCGTGACGGCACTGCAGTTGTTGAGTGGAAAAAACCGATTAACGCCATAGCTATTGCTTCAACGACAACAGCGTGCAATACGGTTTGGTTATGTTCGTTATTGGATTAATCAGTTTAATAAAGGTAAGTTAATCATTCTCATTATCTACTTTAAAATTAATGTTGTCCAGTGGTAATTAACTGATCAAATGCTGAATATTGTTATAATTTTAAAAATTCGTACTATTTAACTGTAAACTTAACATAATCTAATATGTTTTTTATGATGTGCTTGTGATGCTTACAATCGATTAATATAAATGTAATAACGATACAATAAAAATAATATTAGAACTTTATATTGCTTGTGATTAACTGATTTATTTTATTTAAGTGCAATAAAAATACATAAAAAGATACAAATGTTTAATTGTAAACTAAATCATTTTCTATCAAACAAACTATAATTGAGAATAAAATTAATTCAATTTTGTTAAAAATATAATTCATGTATAATAATAATTCATGTATTATAAGTATTAAAATTAAGTACTTCATTTAAAATTATTGTAGATGATTTATTTTTATTGTTCATTAGCAAATATTTGAAAACTTAATCAATTATGTAGCTCACACATTAACCCTACTTAGAAAAAATAAAAGATGAGTGATTATAAACATAATTCTTCCTCTCTATATAAAATATATAATTAATAAAAAAATTTGTAAGTGTTTAAATATTGACACAATTATTGTGATTGTTAAACATTGAGATATACTTATTAGATTTGTGCTTTACCTCGATATAAATTAATTTAAGTACTTTCTTTTTTCTGGAGAATTCTTTTGTTTTGGCTGCTAAATTATTACGCTATTGCCAAATTGTATAACCTATATTTCTTACAAAATATTGGTACTTTTAAAAAAGGCTAATATTTAAAAATTTATTTTTAAAACGTTTCTATACAGGGTTACGATAAAACTAAAGAATAAATTCTTTAAATATTATTATTAATTTGAATTAATATGAATATGTAATTTATACACTTTTAGGTTTTTGAAGCTTACTTTAATACTGGAGAAGTAATAAGGAAGGATAAGATCCAAGAAAGAATTTATTCAAGAACTTGAAATTGTGCAGATCTCTCCAGACCACTTGTTGAACTGTGCGGAATTTGACATGAAGGACATATTTCTCAATCCTCTTCTGGCTTATAGTTATTTGAAGAACTTTGGGCTCGTGGACCTGGTCAAGTCTGTGGCTATATCGAGTGGAATAAGTCAACAACAAGAGTTCCAAGTAATGTGCTTGAACGAGAAAATTCATCCATAAAACAACAAAAATTGGAAAAAAAAATGCTCGCTCTCACATTTGAAAAAATAAACACTCCTCTGAAAAGTTTATTCCAATATACTTATAAATTACAGTTCAACTGCATTGTTATTATATCAGACTTAAATAACATAAAGCAGAGAAAAGCTTCTGAATTAAATTTCTAACAACCTTATTTTATCAGATGATTTATCAATATATTCAGGTATATGGTTTTTTGTTCACGACACTTAGTATTCTAATATGATCTTTTAATGAACAAACTTTTGAATACATTACTTTAACTGTAGTTTGGAATCATTTTGATTTAAACTGAATTTTAAAATTATTTTTATAATGCTTCTTTAAAAGTGTGGAACAAAGATATGTTTATGTATGGATAAAATTAACAGGCAAATAAATAATGTTAAATATTAAGTTTTACTGCATATCTATATATTTTTTTCACCAGTCAACTATTTGCTATTTTCTATGATAACTTACAAAAAAACATTAATAACCAGCAAACATTCTATTTAATGTTATATTAAAAATTGAATTCGATTATTGACTTGACATTTTCTAGTAATATTTTTCTTGTAAAATCAAATTATGAATCAAAATTATTAAACTGATTTAATAATAAAATTTTAAATAGAACATCATTGAAATTAATTAACATTCCATTTGCTTAATATTTTGTAAATAAAACTTATGCATTCTTATTTCTCTTTCATATTCAAATTAATTATAAGATAATGATTGTGTGTGGGAAATTTTTATAGGCCCTGTCATATTTCAAAATACCATGAATATTTTTTTATGTATGTCACCCTTCTACTTTGGGGTTAAAATCTTAGCAAGGCAATGTTTTTTTTATGAAGTGCTCTCACTTGTGTTTAAAATTAAATGAAGTTATACATGTTAAAAAAAACTCTCATTTGTGTGTGGTATGTCACTTGAGATTTTAATTGATTTTTCACATTCATCATCCAATGAGTTTTAAATATTTCATTTTTCTTGAACTAAAGATGTGACGAAGGTAATTTATTAAGAAAATGACCATTCGTGTTCCTCTGTCACGTTTAAATTAATTGCATGTTAATGACTGTGTGGATGTGTGTATTCGACCCTCTGCGTTGCTGTTAAAATCTTAAGAAAGCAATGCTTGTATTTATATGCTCATATTATATATTATTTATAAAAAATATAGCCCAGCTACATGATGGTATGTTAATTTTAAAATTTCAAAAATCATACCATTTAAAAAATCTTTCATTATCTATATATCACTGGTAATTTTTGAGCCATTTTCTGATTTGTTTTACCAATTTCCTTTTTCATGAACCAAAGCTTAAATTTAAAAGACCTTATATAATTAACATAAGTTTTATTTCACATCAATATAATTGAATAAACTGCCTTAAATGTCAAATTAAATTTTTCTAGTGCTAGTTAAAACTTTCAATTGAACTAATATACTTAGTTTTTTAATAGATAGAGTAAAAATATGTAGTATACATTTTTAAAATTTATATTGTCACCAGGTGTAATGAGTATTAAAGTTTTTATAATGCTTATTTTCCTTCATATACCATAACAGAAGGATTTATTAATTTTTAATTAAAAACACTGATATTTGGTCTTTGTCAATTATGAGCATGTTATTAAATAAATTATTTTCCAAAGTCCTAGTAAAATTTAAAAAAAAACTGTTAATAAATTACTTTTTTTAATTTTTTACTGTGTATATATTAATAATTAATAAAATGTTCACCTGTGTTGTCTTTATTTTTGCTTTTCAAAGTTTTTTCCAACTCTATTCAAGGGAACTTAATTACATTATTAAACTCTAGTGCGTGCATTATTTAAAACTAAGTATTCTATATAAATACTAAAATTATGATTTGCTATTGTGGAATAACTTATATTGAAAAGTTACATATAAATGTATAATAAAAATTATTGAAACTACTCTATCTGTCACTTTTCTCACTTTGTAAAACAATAATTAACACAGTTTCATGAATTCCTTAATGTGTAAAAGTTATCATAAGTCATTAAAAGGGTATATTTTTTACTCTAACTTGTTGCACATATTATATTTAAATGACATAATATAAGTTAATAACAGTAGTATTGAAATGAAAAGTTTATGTAAGGAAACTAAAGTTGTATTTATACATTTAACTGTAAATCGTATATTTGTTTTAATGAAAATCTAATATATGAAACAAAATTCAGACATGGTATTTGAAGAATTCTTAATAAATATATTTCCCAGAGTTAAAAACTAAATATATTTTACAAAGTTTGCTTTACAATCGCTCAATGTATCTGTTGTCTTAAACTAGTTTTGTTATTCCTCTCAACCACTACTGTGACGTCACGAAATCAGCGCACAGGCCTTGTATCTAAGGGGTGTTGTCTTGATCTACCAAAGATCTGTCGTTCTCGCTCATGGCAGCTGAGACGCATTCAGCAGGTTGCATTATCCTTCAACTGAACTAATACTTCTCGGCGGACCAAGTCTGGGAATCATCTGCTCCGTCCCTCAATTTAAGTGACCAAGTCCCGCGTTCAGTGTTCATAAAGGAGACACATTAAACAAATTGTCATCACTTCCGTCCCTTGCTCTTCTGAAAATATCCTAGCAAATAGGCACTTAGATTTCTTTTTATTTATTATCATACTGTTTGCCTTTGATTTCTCTATAGAATTAAAGATTCAGTATTTATTGCTTCAATTGTCAAGTCTTTTAAGTGTGCCATGTTCTTTCTGCGCTAACATTCAACTCTCTCACCGTCTTCAGTTCAACAATTATCAAAAAATTATTACAGATCCAGTTGATACTCTTATCCAGGTTCCAATGCTTCGGTCCAACAGTTCGTGGATTCAAATCCCACGTTGGGAATGGATGTTTGTAGTGGTTCGGAATCTACTTTAAGCCGTAGGTCCCGGTCTAAGTAGCCCTCGCGCGCAAAAAATGACCCTTGAGCGACAAAGAAACCTAACCAAACTCTCACCGTCTTCAGTTCAATTTGCAGTGGTTTACTCTCCAAATCGAGTTATCAAATCCTGTTTCCTGGCTTGACAGCTGACAAGTTTTAGGAAATATTATGTTCGCGCAGAATACTTCCACATACATAATAATTTCTTATCATTATGGGAAAATATCTTTTGAAAGATAACAAATTTATAAAATTTTCTATTTAATTCTACTGGAAGACAATTTTGAAATATATTAATGACATATTTATATAAGGACTTGACGCTCTTGTAGAAATACCATCTTTTACTTTAATCATCCTTGTGTGATAAAAGTTATTGCATTGACGTGAAAAAATGATTCATATTAATACTTCCAATCAAATTTCTATTTCTATGGTGTTCATTTTTATTGATCACTCTTTAAATATTCTCGAAATATGCTCTGAAGAATCAATAAAAATATATTCTCACAAAAAATCAATAAAAAATTCTCTAAAATATTTTTTTATTGATTTTTTGATTTTTTTAGTTTTATAATCGTTGATTTTTTATTTCCTCAAAACTACTAATTATTTCATATTTTTCCTTTATCACACGATTTTCATTTATATATATTTCATATATTTTTCTTATTTATTCGTGGAATAGTTTATCAATTGCTTTATGAATAACTGGTCACATCAAAATAACCAGTATAAATGTAAATTCTTTAATGGACGTGTAAATTCTAATTTGATATCTTTGCAAACTTCGTTGTAAGACTCAAAATATTCTTTAAATTATAGTAATTGTTGAAAAATACTTTTTAAACCATATTTATAAAATTTTTAGAAGAAATATTGAATTAAATATTAAATCACAGTATCCATTTCACTTGCAGCAGAAAGAACTTGCGAAGGCTGTTGATTAATTTTATGTGTTCGAAATAAGTTTCAGCCCTCACACCTCTTCGAAATTTCTTCCAAGTAATATAATTAAAGATTTGCTTTTATATTTTAAATAAACGAATGTGTGAAATACATGAGAGTTTGGTGAATAAATTTATACCAATATATATATATATATATATATATATATATAATAGATTCTGTTTACCATATTTAACCTTAAATAAATTGAATTAAGATAAAAATAATTTTTTAATACTTCAATAATTTATCTGCTATGAGTTAAATAGCATTCAATTTCATTAAGATGGGTTAACATTTACTCCATCAATAAAAATAGGATTAACTAAAAAAGCAAAAACAATCGTTTCTTAATAATCTTTCAAATTGCTTACTTAAAATAGTTTCTAATAAGTGTTTTTAACATTAGATGTAAAAACTGAAGTCTATTTTCCCTTTTTCTACCGTAAAAAATATTCATTAAAACTACATCATTATTGTTTATTTTATCCATTGTTTTCATAAGTTGTTTGTTTAATTTCATGAATTTACTTCAAGTCTTAGAAGAATGATACATAGAGTTGTGTTAGTTATGCATGCAATCATTGTGTTTAAAAACAATTTAAAATGTATCAACTTCTTGTGTATTACAAATTGATTAGATTTTATTCATATTTTGATTCAATTTATGATAATTAATTTAAAAGAAATTAAAATCATTACATAATTATATATTAAAAAATTGTATGTAGTTTTTAATTAATCTCTTGTAAAATCCTAAAGTAAGTAACTTCAGTACTTTTGATAATTTAATGAAGAAAATTAATTATAAATTGTATAAACATCTCATCTTAATGCTTGATTTGGTAAGTTGAAAATTACCAAAATTCACGTAACAATGTATTCAAAGATTTACTACTAATAATATGAAGTTAAAGCATTAAATATAGTTTTTGTATTCACAATTCTTACGGAATAGCCTTGATGAATAGATTATTTTTTTAATTTCATTAATAAAATGGAACTCCATTCAACACTCGAAAAGAAATTAGAAGAGACATTTTACAAGGAATATCTACTGTTTCGATTATATCAGATGAAATTACAAGCGACCAAAATCAACTCGAGCTGAACCCTAAAAAATGTGAGCCAAGTATTAGCATTCAGACAATATAAATGATTACTTTGCAATTGCTTTGAATCAAAGAGACAATAAAATGAAGATACTCAGGAGAGTGAAGACTTTGAAAACCTTATACAACCTAACGACAGTCAAGAAGTCTCTTGGGAGAAAAAAACTTAGGAAAATTAGTTGGAGAAGATTGAAATGAAGCCACAGCTTACAATCAGCTTAAGACTGCTGCGGAAAAAATAGATATAATAAATATTGAACAAAAGCCGACCGATGGCTGAGTGGTTAGCGTTCTTGACTCTTGAGCTGTGGGTACCGGGTTTGAATCCCGGTTCGGACATGGATGTTACTATTTTTCTCTCTGTGTTTCTCTGTCCTTTCTTCTGTGATGATGTATGAATGTGGCCCACCCTGTTAACTGGTTTGTGATGGTATGGCGCGGGCAACGCTACTCACCTCCTTGACTTGGTTCACAGGTGCCAGCTGGTTAACGACGAATGATTAGCAGTTTCTGGCCTTGTTGTGGCAGAGGGTTTGTCACCCAAGTGCCCGCCGTTGGAAAAAAATTGAACAACAGTGCATAAGAAGTATTATAGGGAAATTGAGTCCCAGATTAAAACCTCTATATAGTGATATGCTGAAAAACTGGAAAAAGAGACTTCGTTAGTGGTAGTATCAAAAGAAATAGAAATAATCACAAATTTAAAAGATTTTATCCTAAAACTGATGATAACTTTTTATTGAAATATCTGGTTTGAGGTATAATAAGGCCATTATTTTCAATTTATAATGCTAGATTTTCTAGATTTTACTCCACTTTGATAATGAATTTCTTAGTGTACTGTGTTCGATTTATATTTGAGGAATTGCATGTGCATTCAATACAGTTTTAATTCTGCAAACCTCTAATGCAGTTTTATAATCAGTTGTAGTGATAATCAGTATGACGGTTCTGGTATGTCGAACTTCTTCTATGCCGTTTTTGTTGGAAATAGCGTTTAAAAGTTCGGATTTTAACTGTAAACCGCTTAGGAACATAAACAAATTCTGGTGTAGGATACAAGAACACTGCTACATTTGAAACTCAGGTTTCAGAAGCTAATTGTATAGCCAGAAATGCAGCATCATCGTAGTCTAATAAAGTATTCGGTGTACATTTAGTACTGCCATATTCACAGTCTATGAAGGGCGTATCATTATGCAAGTTCGTCATGGTGAATAGGCCATCTTTCACGCACTGAAGAAAATAAATTTAAAGAAATTTTATTAAAATTCCCGAATTCCAAAAAATTTTAAAAATATTTAAAAAAATTAAATCGTTTCTCCTGATTTAAAATAACCATAAAGTGGAGGTTTTCTCTTGTTCTTTTCATTTCGCTTTTACTTCTGTTCTATTGTCAACGTGTTAATGGCTTGAATCAATGGAAAATGACTCATCAAACCGATGCTTTGGTTCATATATAAGAAAACGTTTTATTAACAGCATGAACTTTGACAATATTCTCAGACATTCGCTAGTGAACTTCGCCTTGTTTGCTGCCACTCGAAGAATGCGATTTAAAGGCAGGCAACAAATTCGCTGATAATTCGGATTTACGACGCCATCTCAATACGATGTCCTAATTAATTGTGTATGACCTAGATGAAACCTTATCTGACGTCATGGATATTTTAAATCATTGAGAATTCTAAAAATTGATGTAGCCATGATCTCCAGCTGGAACGAAAGAAGCAAGCACTTTATGGTTAATAAATGAAAACAAACCGCTTTAGGCTTTTTCAAAGCAAATAAAATGTTCAAAGAAATAAGTACGAGAACCTTAAAGACAGTATATAAGTCTTCTAATCGAATCTCACATTCCGCAATTACTAATCTGATCATTATGAAAGTTGTACACCTCGCAAAAAAGACCCCAAAGGAATAAAAATCGAGTTTACGTGATTTAATGAGTGAAAAAAAGAATATTTAAGAGCGAAATAAAATTAAGTAAGGCACAAACTGCCTCAGATATTTTGCCCTGTGCAACTTCAACTACTCATTAAGACTTTGAGAAGTCAGAAAAAGAATTTTGGAGGAAGATCAGGATTTACTGTACTTTAAAGGGTTGCTAATGATTATTAAAACAAGCTTATATAGTATAAGTTTGGTGAGTATGTTTGTATCGAAAAACTTTCAGAAATTATCAATAAACTAAACATATTACTATTTTTTTATTTCGTAATTAATTTTTAATGTAAATAGAGATAGTTGCAATAACTGCTGTAAGACAAAAATACAAAATTTAATCCAAAATTAAACAAATTATCTATAAATTTTAAAATATTTGACCTCTAACTTCTAGTAGTAGAATCAGAAAACCTTTTTAGATATATAGATAATTTATGTATAATACAACATATGGAAAATGCTTGAATCAACCTGAATTTTAAATAGAATAGTTGATTATATATATATATATATATATATATATATATATATATATATATATAAAACTGGGATAGATAATCCGTTATTTAATTTTCTTTAGTGTGACATTTTTAAGCAAATATTAACCTAAATTTTGGAATTTTTTACCTAAATTTTTTAGTACTTTTCCATTTTGCCATTTGATAATAATGCATGATACTTTATGTATCCATAAATAAAATCATAAAAATCTGATGAATATTATATTTTGAATTGAGTGTTTACAGCATGAAAATTCAATTTTTTAATGTATAATACTTTGGTAGAACATTTTTTATTTGTTTTCACGATAAGTTTAATTGTGTGATTATTAAACGCAGAAATGTCAAAATGTAAAATAATTTACGCATATTTGATATAAAATTTTTCATAAAAGTTAATCTAAAATTGAAAAATGTAAAATTAGCTAGGTTTTGTGTTAAAGCTTGATTTTGTTTATTTTGTCAAATGAGAAAAATTCTTTTTGTTTGTGTTATTATTTTATTAAATTATGTTAGCTAAGAAAATTATAGTGTTATGAAACGTAACCAAGTACAATTAATTGGTATTAACAAAGAACATACATAACAAAACATTATATTAACAAAGGAATGATAATTATGGTCAAAAGTTTCAATTAATAACATTTTTAAAAAGAAGCTACTGTTCCAGAGATATATTAGTTTTATTTTAGTTTTCTCTAATAAATTGGCAAAATTATTCCTTTATTTTAACACCAGCTGTAAATGCGGTTTGCTACTGTACTTCAACAGTAGAGTAGTGAAGATTATTTCGTATAAATTTCAAGAATTAAATGTTTTTTAACTTAAAATAATCTATAAAAACTTAATTCAGAAGTCAAAATGGATCTTCTCTTTTCTTATATTTGCCGATTTTTTGAATTTATCCGATTACTATGGTTGTTATTGTTGTTACTTATGACATTTGCATAAGCCAAGCTTGTTCTGCAGACGGCTATGCGAATTAAAATCTATAGGGTGCGTTTCGTTTTAACCAAAGCACCATGAAGGTGAAACACGACTTTGCTCTTAAAAGCTCCGATAGATGGCACCACCAGAGAATCCATTCTCTCAATTTTGATATCGATCTGGAGGAGAAGGAAATTTTCTTCAGACCATTACACCCATGGTAACTGGGTTCAAAGACGACCACAGGACTTTCAGTTTCACAGATTTATTTAATGAGCACGCATGTACTCGGTGGGTCTTTGACGGCATTGGGAATCGAACCCCTCTCTACCAGAAGCAAATTCGATGCCCTAACCACTAGGCTACCACGGTTAACCTGCTTGGTTAAGGTGTCCATCTGATTTGTTGGAAGACATTGAGTTTTAATCCTGATTAAATTGAAAATCCGTTGTGTTCACTAAAGGCGTTCAGGTTCCTTAAATAGCCATAAGTTCCTCCAAGCGAAATCATAATTAAGGAAGTGGCAGGTTTCATTTTGAGCTCAAGTGGCTCAGAAGCTTATAACTGCTTCCAGTTAAGATCATCAAAGTGAAGCATCATTTGCCCTGGGCAATGATTGGGAGGGTGACCACATCCTCTCCCTCACTAGGTTGCTCGAGCTGCGAGGGTTGGGGACGTGTCTACGTTAATATGTGACGTCCCAAGTCCTTCCTCTGGTGGGGCGTGGATGTGGCGAGGAGGTTGTGTCTTCATCACCCTACCGTGGTTCAAAGTGAAGGGGAGTTTGGTAATATGCGAGTATTCCAAACCTGTTAACCTTAAGGTACAGTTCGGGGCTCGTCAACAGCGCTCTGTATATATGCTTGGTCCTCGCTTCTAAATTATGAAAACTCTCATTTGGCTGCTTCCACTTAACTGGTAGGACCTAATCCTAGGCTTTTATGGGTGAATAGGACAGTGCGTATATTTTTGCTGTAAAAAATATACTCTCAAATTATTTCTATTTGTAAAAATTTAATTCATAATTTTTATTTAAAAAATTATAATGATTATTATAGTCCCAGCTGAAAAGAACCTTTTTTTTTTTTTTACTTTTTCAGCCCCAAAAGGGCGAAAATGGTAGCAGTTTATCGAGTGCTGCCTCAAATTTATACGCCCTCTCTGTTTCTGGCACATCTTTATCATTGAAAGCAAAAGACATGTCCCTGGAGGCATCGTTCCGCTTGAAGGGAATTGCCATCTATTTAACGTGGCCCCATGAGCGAACTCGACAGGTCTTCGGCTGGGTTGGGACTGAAACTCACTGCTTTCCAATAACGAGCCCCAACCAGCTTGAGCACCGCAGTCACATTATATATTGAAAATGATATTTTAATTACTACGCAATGATTATTTTTTTATTTCATAAGACACTACACTTGGTTTTTTTACCAAGCCTTATTGAAAGTATATTTTGTTTTGTCTTGTTTCATTTGCCTTGTTGAAAATTGAAGATTATAATTTAAGCGTAATATTCAGTTTAAATATCAAAAGAATGAGTCTAAGGAAATTGTGCACATAAAAGTTTTTTGCTTCAGTTGTTTATTTATTTGGACAAAAACAAGTTACTCGTAGTAATTTATATCTTCGTACAGTAAGAAATCTAAATTCCCAATGACGCATGGGTATAGAGTCAGAGGCTCAAAAACTGCAGCTATTTGGCTCCTTTAAATATTGAAATAACAATATTTGTCACGTGATACTATGTATAAATCTAGTGATGTCCCACATTGATAACAATCTATAAAATTGAAATGTAATTGTATAATGTGAAAAGGCAGGGTATTTAGACTTAAAATTTAAGGGAATTTTTCCCTAAGAAAAATATTTGAAATCGGTAGTAAAGAGAATAAGAGATTTTTTTAATGTTAATATCTGTATGTGTGTTTTTAAAAACAAGATTCTTAGAGGGAAAATTATAGTTGACCCCATCGCTTAAATTAATAACTTTAAAAATTAGTTTCTATATTGTTACACACAAACGATTCTTTTTTTATCAAATTTTCTTTCAGAAAATCCACAGTGCTGCTCATTAAATTTTTTTAACCTGATATATTTTTAGATCACTTAAAAAGTTAAAATAAGCTTCTGAAAAAGTTTTCGATTAAGACTCATTAGCATTATAAAATGGCTTAAAAGATTCCCTCATAAGTGTCTTTATTTAAAATAATGAAGTAAATTTTGGTGCTGCCATCTATTGACACAAAAGTATATACGTTCGTCAAATTTTTTCACGATTTGAGGAATGAAAAAAAAATATCTTTTACGTGGTACCGAAACGAATTGTAATAATGTGCAATAAAATTGGGATATATCTATAAAATCACAACGTAATAATTGCATCTCAACATATTAGAAAGTTTAATATTAAAACATTTTATCTCCATTATTTTCAAAAAAAAATTAAAAGTACATACAATATTTAGGAAAATCAGTATCATAAATTATAATAATTAAGACCTTGTTAAGTGTTATGAATAATTATCAATTAATTGAATTCAAATTAACATTTAATGAAAATCATAATTAATAGTGCACTCATTTTGAATATAAATTAATTCTATTCTTTTTTCTAGGGAATACCAAGAACATAATGAACCGCAAAAGCAATTAAATTTTCGTCACATATTTCTTGTAGTATACTTCAATTGATTCGAAAGAGCTTGATAATTGCCAGTGTGATCTTAAAATACTTGTGAAGTATTTTCTTCGATTTTGCAATATAAAATAATAACAATAAAGCTTTAAGATGACATTTATAATGGGTCGAGAAAAAGAAATCCATTACTTTTACATGAACTTCAAGACTTTATTTAACATATTTCAGATTCGCTTTGTGCAAAAAATTTACAACTGTTTTATGGTCGATCTTATGATATTACTTCTGAGATTTTATCGACGTTTTCTATAACAGTTCTCCTTGTGTGAAGTGCATTTCTAGCCTTGAAGATACCTGATGAAACCGAAGAAGTCAAAAATGCGCGGAATTGACAATATCGATCATCTCCAATTTCAGCTGCCTGGCTATTATTTCTCTTTTATTAAAAAGTCGATAAAGGCGTTGTTCTCATTATCGGAAGGTAGTGAGTTCGAATTCCAACTTAACCGAAGATCCGTCGTGTTCGTTAAAGGCGGCGGGTGCGGGTTAAATAGAATGTGGTCGCAATGTCTTCCAGGTGAAATGATACCTTTGGGGGTAGCAAGCCAAGTATTAGGGCTACTCCTCTTGGTCCCTGCTTCAAAATACGAAGACTCCATCTGGTTCCTTCTATCTAACTCATAGATTCCCAAAATGGTCCAGGTGGACCCCCAGGGGTCCATAGGAGACCATACGGGAGACCACGTAGACGTGAAAAGAAAACAAGGGTTCACAAATTGTTAGTGGGGGTCCACGAAAAAGTTTCTGGTTTTCATAATAAAGAACAAAAATTTTGGCTTGAATTTACCTATCAACGTAGGCAGGTAGCATCATTCACTAGGCAGGTACTAAAAATATTCGAGACTCAGTTCAAACACAGAATTGAATAGAAAAATAGATAATAGTACAAGTGTACACCATAGGTCGAGACTTGCAAAGTTCTGCCCGTGCGCCCGCTCGTCCGGGATGCTTGCTTGGACCTGCAAAGGGATGAAATCCGACTTGCGCTGTGCTTGCAATCTACATTAGTATAAATACGAATGCGAAGAACTAAACATTACTCATTTGTTTCCGGGATTTTGAACATAAAAGTGAATCGATGTCAATCGATGAATCAATTGTTGATTGTTTGTAATAATAAATGTTCACAATTTTGTATAACCACAAGTATTATTTTAATAAATAGGACACAAGAAAATGTGCTACTTTTTTTCTTAGCACCCCCAAAAGGGTGATATTTTTTAGGAGTTTTGGGAATACAGTAGAAATGTTGCAGCAGGGGTCTACCGAAAATAGTAAAACTTTGAAAGTGGTCGACGAGAAAAAAGTTTAGGAATGCAAAGGTTAAATGGTCTAACTGATAGCACCCAATTTAGAGCTAGCTACATGAAAGCATACTGATGCAGTAATAGCGTTTATCAAAGAAAAACTGTAAAATGTACCTAATTTTCCCTTTGTTGACCTCCTTTTTCAACACCCTTTCACTCACATATAAATGGACCGGACTATAAACAACAACATAATGTTTAAGAGAGAAATACCAGCATAACAGAAAACTGTTCTTAAGTTTCATTTTAATCATCTTACTTAAAATGCAAACTTGTGAATTTTTAAGAAACTGTCAATGAACTGATTAACTATTCAGAAGTTTCAAATTAATGCGCATCTCAAAATCTCCGGAACATACAGTGTGTGTGAGAGAGAGGGAAACTCTCTTATTTTTTAATAATGGATATAGGACACTAACAGACATGCACCCCTATACAAAAACATTTACATTTTAAGATACTATTCCCGTCTAAATCATGAATGCCGAAAAGATTTTTCCTTAAATTTAATTTTTTCCCTGCAAACTATTTGCGAATAAATTAGAAAAATGTCTTAATATTCACATCAAATTCTTCAAGTGTGCGTAAATAATGAGCGCATCATTAACAAAAATTCTCAAAACTGAATGCATGTTCTCTGAACGATATAAAACGGAAGGCAAAACTGTACCTGGATACTACCTTCTATGTTAATTAAACTTGTTTTTGTGCGGTCTTCTGTGTGAACGTGTGAATTGTTTCTTATGCAGTATATGAAAAATTTTTAATCCAATCAGAACATCTCATTGACGAAATTATATATAAAAAATAAATAGTTTAATCAGCCATTCGTTTTTTTTTTCAATTTTTCATAGGAATTTCATCACATGGACATAAGTATTGCAGATGCCAATTACATTATGTATGTGGACTTAGGAGTGGTCAAAGCGTTAGATTAAATAACTATTCGGATCTAGACTAATATTCAATTAACACATTATATTTACTAAATTTAACAAAATATATTTACAAAAAAACTGCTAAAAGAAAAGAAAAGAAAAATTGAACCATGCGTAAGCAGGGCATTATTCATAAGATTTAAAAAAGTTTGCTTACAAATATTGCAATTATTTATTTAAAATTCTATTAATTAGTGAAATTTCTAAAAAATTAAATCGTCCTCACTGATTTAAACTAACCATAAAGAGGGTGTTTTGTCTCGTCTTTTTCATTTTAAGGCACAGATGCCGTATAATCCAGGATACAAAATTCTGAATTTTTTTGATGATGAAGAAATGTTACCAAGATGACGTATTGTGACTTGAGCAATGACATAAATACTAGGGTTGCTAAAATAGAATTTTCTGCATAATTCTTAAAAGTCTTCATTTTGTATGACGTAATAAAAAAGATAGCCAGATACATAAGAAAATCTGCCAAGAAATGCACCTCAGCATTTGTCATCCTGGATTACACGGCATCTGTGCCCATTTTGGTTTTTCTTCTGTTCTATTGTCCGTGTGTTAATGGTTTGAATCAACGGAAAACGGCTTCTCAAACCGATGCTTAGGTTCTTATATAAGAAACCGTTTTATTAACAACTTGAACTTTGAGCACTATTCTCAGGCATTCAACGGTGAACTCTGCCTTGTTGACTGCCACTCGAAGAATGCGATTTGAAGGCAGGCATCAAATACGTCAACAAGTCGGATATAGACGCCGTCTCAATATGATGCCGTAATTAATTATGTGTGACGTAGATGAAACTTTGTCTGACGTCATGAACATTTTAAACCAATGAGAATTGTAATAAATTGATGTAGCCATGATCTCAACTGGAATGAAAGAAACAACCACTTAATAAAGAAATGTTTACAAGTAATCGTCTTAACCGGATTAACATGAAAATGAGATTTAAAATTATTGGGGAAGGAGTAGCTGTCTTGCTACTGTCAAATGCGAAGTCGTCCCTGGTTTTCGATCAGCCTTTTCTAACCTCGTTGATCTTCTTCACTTCAATTCATCTTCAAAGACAAGGCGATCCATCTCGATAGGTTGATCTCGCAAATTTGTTTTGTTTTACTCCATTACAAACTTCATTCATATATCCAGTGCTTTCTCTCAAGTTCCTTGTTTTTACATAATTTTTATTTGGATCCTAGCAGAGGCCATAACCATGGAGCGAATGATTTTGGTTAGCAATAATTGTGGCTTACGCTGATCTTGGTAGCTATATTTCGATACACTAGATATGGTAATCCCAAATATTTCTGGAATTTTGTTCTGGCTTGGCGCTTTTTTTCAGTTTGTCGCCAAAGGTGTGAGCTCGCCTATGATCTTACCTAATTTATTTCTTCTTATTTATTTATCTTTCATTCAAAAGGCTTGCGTTATTTTCATGAAGTTCACCTTTCTTTTTCCCTTACCATGGAATTGCTATCCTGAGTGGACAAGCCTTGTGTCTTGATATCGTTTCAAACAGCATTTCGTTATATCTTGAACTCTTTTTCTATGGAAGAAATTTTTACGTAGTCTCTATACACTACTTTTTAATTACGTTGCAAAATCTTTTTATAGCTCTTCTGTAAAGATATGGGTGATTTATTTAAACGTTCCTTATCCACCCCACAAAATGTAAATAGGAATAATTTCCCTTTATTAGAAAAAAATACGTTATTGAAACTAGCCAAAATGTTTTCCTTCCAAATTGGCAACATCCAGCATGTCTTCGCCTAAGATGTGACATATCTGATTAACTCCATGACTCGTGTTTGTAACCAATGTGAGAACATTAGAGAATGAGTTTCAATAGAAAATGCACCATGGCTTTGTGTCAAGCATTATCCTATTATTTAACCAAAACAATTGGTAAATTTAGGATACTACCATTAACGTTTCGAAAAAAACTGGATTCTTACTATTTCTTAATGATATCAACTTTCGTCAAAACGCTGGCTTGCACAACGAAATCCGGTCTATCTGCACATCAGCTAGAGCCCCAGCACTTAAGGCCGTTGTGGTTTCCAGATGGTCATCGAAGTGAAGTATCACTTGCCACGGTGAGAGATTGGAAATTCGACCACATTCTCCCTCACAAATTTGGTGGACCTTCGTGCATTGGGGACGTGTCCACGTACATCTGCGAAGTCCAGAATCCATTCGTTGATGTGACGTGAATGTGGAGAGGAGAGTGCAGCTCACATGTGACCTTGTCACCTGACCATGATTCACAATCACGAAGAGCTAGGTGATAGGCGAGTATTCCAAGCCCGTTAAGCTTAAGGAACAGTCCGAGGATTGCTAGAACAGCTATGTATGTATTCTTGGTCCTCGCTTTTAAATTGCTAAACAATCCCACTTGGCTACTTCCACCTAACTGATAGAACCCAATGGAAATAGGAGGCTGCGAACAGAGATGGCTCTTGGTGCATATATTACAGACCTGTTAACCTTAAGGTGCGGTACGATCGTTTTCGCAGTAATGTGTACATATATAGATCAACTAACATGTGAATGTACTATAAAATGTTTTAAATTCTCTTTGGTTTAAAAAATTTTTAAATTTTAGAAATGGGATGCCTTCCATCAGCATTTAAAAGTATTTCCAACTATGGGTATTTTGGAAAAAGTGTAAAGTGTCCCACTGCATTGGGCAACAGCAGTACTTTTTACAAAAACTGAAAAAATAGTTATAATTATCGTTTTTTTAAATGCTAAAAGTGAGAAAGTTGAAAGAAAACAAGCTAGTATGTTGTGTATCAAAACTAGAGAATAATAATTTGCATAAGACATAATTTTAATTTTACTTTTGGTAGATACACTTGTAATAGATTTGGTCTTTCATCTATAACATTCAAATGTCTCTAATAAAATTTAGATTCCATGATTTTTCAAACAAAATACTTGAATAGAGTGAATTTTTTATTTGAATCTTGAATTTATAAACTTTTATAGTGTGCATTTTTGCATAAGCAAGTTTCAACTTGCATTCCTTTATAGTTTCAACTGAATTTCATTGCCATCGAATTTTGAAATAAATCCAAACTCTCTTTTAAATCAGCTACAGTCCACACAGTATCTTGATATTAGTTTTGCTCATCTGGTTGTTGCCTCCGTCTCAACAGTTCCTTGGTTTGAATCTCATCTCCGGGATAGATGTTTGGTGGAGTTCGGAATCCACTTAAATATCCAAGTCTAATAAGCCCTCTTGTGCAAAAAATGACCATTGAGAAACCAACTGTTTCGTCACTTTCCATACTCAATTTCGCAGACACCAATTTAGCATTCAAACAATGCTTTAAGTCATGTAGAGTTCTGTCTCACTGACATTAAAAGGCTCAAACTTTAAAACGTTTGCAAATGCAGTTGGGTCAGAGCACCTGGTACAGAAACAAATTTTTCCTGCATCAAGAATAAATATCATTTGTCTCATCCAAAGACTTCGCATTGAATAGGCTATAGTATTGCATGGTCAAGTGTTCATCTGTTGATGGAAAGAGTGTGCTAACTCATCTGACATTCTCTTCATTTGACGTTTGTTCAAAATTAGGAACTGTTTTTTTTCTTGTTGTACCAACATATTTCCCTGTACTTAACCCAGAATTTGGCTCTACCAGTTAGTTAAAGAAGCCGGATGAGAGTTTTCGTCATTTAGAAGCACAGACACAGCAGAAGACCTCAGACATGGCCCGCCACCATCAGAGGTATTTTTTCACTGCGACCACACCTCTCGAGCCCCTGCCTTCTTTCGGAAACGTGACAGATTTTTGATTATATCGGGATTTTAAGTCAGCGATATTGAAAACATGCCCTTACCAATCAGGCCATTAGTTGAGAAAAAATTTATTTGCAATGTAGGTATTATTATGAATTCCTTAGTGATTTTTTTTTCTGGTAACTGAATCATAATTGATTAATACATTTATTGCCTTTCAAATGATTGAACGAAATTTACTCTATTATAAATACATGGTTTTGTAGGTTGTTTCACACAATTGTTTAAAGTCTTAAAGTAATACTTTGATTTGAAATAAGTATTGTAAATTTTTTTAATTAGATTTATTTTTATTCAAAAGTTTATTTTCCCTTATTGTTTCATTTTCTTGTTTTAAATATTATTTTTTCTACTAAAGAATTTACTTTCAATTTTATTTTTCCGGATTTATTAGAACAGTTTAAGTAAGTTCCTTTCTATCGATATAAGAGAAAGGGTTATTTTATCATTTTCCTTTTTGTGTCCTCCAAGAAGTGTCAGAGTTTTCAATTTTAAATTATTCCGATAAATAATTATTAGTAAGTTACTGTGACTATCAAAAAGTCATCATATGATATGTAATTATCAATATATGCGTTATTTTTAAAAATATCTATAATGATTACAAGAGTTCTTGAATACAACTTATTGATTATTATAGCAATTTATTATCCCGAATTAATTTGAGAAAAAGAATCTTCAACTTGTGAGCATAAATAAAATTCATATTGGATTTGGTACAACTGCCGTATAATCCAGCATGCCAACTTCTGAGTTTGTTGAATTTTTTTTTGGCGAATCTCCTTGTTTATCTGGCAACCTGGTTTTACAACTGGTAATTACGTCATAAAGATGTATACCTAAGAATTATGTAGAAAATTCTAGTTTGGTAACCCTAGTATTTACGTTATTGCAAGATGTCAAAATACGTCATCTTGGCAAAATTTTTTTCATTCAAAAAAAATTCCGAATTCAGAAAACTCACCGAAAAAATTCAGAATTTGGCAGGCTGGTTTATACGGCTGCTGTACCTTGGTCCTTATGATGAGTTATGAGAAAAACAAAAATCCGTCTAGTTTAAAAGTACCTAAATTAAAAATTTAGGTTGTTTCGAATTACAATGACCAGTGAAAATTAAAAATTAAAATCATGCTTTTAATTTACATCTTTTTCTCCAAAAATATATGTTCCTATCAGACAGTTATACTTGGATCTCTACTATCAGCTTAACGATGCTTTTACTTAGCTTTGTTTTAAAAGATGCTTTTGCTTAGCATTTTTTAATGATAATGTTGCTTAGTCTAACCATGTAAATGAGACTTAACCAAGAAGCCAACTAAAATCAAATAGAATGAGGTGTGCATGAAAATTTTCTTTAAATATTGAAACAGGTAATTTTGTCATTCGGATTGAAATGTGTCTTCAATTGGCTGGAAAAAAAACACGTTCGCGTATCTGAGCTCAAACAATACTTTTTTGAAAATATATTACATAAAAAAATTAACATACATCGATAATATAAAAACATTCAAATTAATGGGAATCCACACATATTTTCCCCAATTCTTTATGACTGCTCATAAACAATGAATTGCATGCACCTTGATCCAATTTAAGATAGAAACATAATGAATTAACTAGAGACAAACATCTTGGTATGAACTGCCGGACGAACTTCAATGGCCAAACACAGAAAGAAGATTTTACTTACATAGATAATCCCTCACAGTGCAAACTATATAATTGCATTTATTGAATTTGTGCTAAAATGGTTCCATGGGCTAATTTAATGCAACTTTGTAAGTTCTTTTCTTATTCTGTTTTCCTTCTAGTGGTGGACTTCGAAGAAGATTTCATAGACTGTAAGTAAAAAAATTGCTATATTCATATTCAAAATTTGATGTTGAATTATATTCACATACCAATGCACTGAACAGTAACTGATTTTTTTTAGAATTAACATTTATACATCGAGATGAATACAATCTGATAAAAAAAATTACACTGTGCGATTACGAATTTTTTGCATGTAAATTATGTGCTTATGTTATTCCACAGGAGAGACTCACTCGTAAGATCAGCAAAGTGAAACATTGGGAAGGTGACCGCATCCCTCACTGAGTTACTGAATTACTCACTGAGGATTGGAAGGTGCCAACTCAAGTGTCACCTGCTTGAAAGGGATGAAGTGCTTAGTATTATAACTTTAGGGTCTCATATCTGCCTATTTACGTCCTTTTTTATAAATCAATCATGAGTGAAACTCCTAAATGTGACAGAGAAAAAATTACACAAATACAAAAAACTTGAATTATGTGATTGATTCAAATATATGAAAATTTATGAAATTTGATAATTTAATTTTTTTAACATTTTTAACTGTGATGTAAACAGTAGAAATTATTTTGATAAAAAAGTGAATTTATATTACAGAAATATATAGATATCTTTATCAAAAGTGTGTTTATAAAAATGATGCAAATCCAAAAAAGAAACTTATTTTAGAATGTTTATTGTATTGATATTTTGCTTTATTTATCTTTACTTTTTTGTTTGTTCTTGTATGCTAAAGGTTTTTTTCTTCAATAGCGGGAACTTGGGTGACGAACCCTATGCCACAACAATGCCAGAAACTGCTACTCATTTGTCGTTACCCAGCGGGCACCTGTGAACCAAGTCACGGAGGCAAGTAGCGTTGCCCGCGCCATTTCACCCCAAAACCCGTTTATAGGGTGGGCCACATTCATACATCATCACAGAAGAAAGGACAGAGAAACACAGAGAGAACAGAGAAACAAAGTAGCATCCATGCCCGAACTGGGATTCGAACCCGCTACTCACAGCTCAGGATTCATGAATGCTAACCTCTCAGCCATCGGTAGGCTGTATGCTAAATGTAAAACTGTAAAATGTACTATTGTAAAATTCATATAAGTTATGTGGAAATACCTATAAAAGAAGGCAAAATTAATATTAATAGAATATTCATCTACTCTTGATCGGGAATGCATTTAACATGGGACAGGCGAATAAGTGTCGCGTAAGAAATTCAAGAGAACACATAGCCCTATTTTGTTCTCAACAATCTTGATTTCGAGCTGAAAGTGTAAGAGCAAAGCACGTATCCTTATATCATACAAATTGATATTGCGGTGGAAGACACTGAGAGTGGGGGGACCTTCCTTCATCGTTGTTTATTCCCAATGTTTATTACCAAAGAAGCATGCGAGTGGGGGCGTTGTCATAATGTAAGAGTGATAAAGGGGTCTTTTTGCTCCGAAAAAGCATTTGAAACATTTTGTGGAAAGGATTTACTTGCTAGGGAACCGTTTGATCTTGTCCAGGGATGATTTCAAGATACATCAACCATCGGAAGAAAGACAATTACTAAGAGACTTTTGAGTAAGAACGGTATTGTGCCTGACCTGTTTGTCAGGCATGTCTTAGATAGTCTCAAAGAGTGAATCAGATAGTCACTTCTTTCAAGATTCAGCAGATTTGCAATAAGCAATTCCCGTTGAATGATTTTGGTGAATAAGAGACTTTTGAGATATAAAATCTGAGAGGAGGCAGCGTGGCCTGGTCTGTCAAGATGTCGTAAGATAGTGAGTTCGGATCAAGATCCAACGTGTTGATTGGGGCACGTAAAATGGGTCATGGTCCCAATGTGCTCAACGCGAAATGATACCTCTGGGGGAGGCAATCGAAATCCGAAAGTTTTTTAAATGACGAAAATTCCTAACCAATGGTTGCTCCGTATATAAAAAGGGGCTGTCATATCTGCTCATTGTACTAAATGGCCAGACATAATGGCGTCGATGTCTGGACATTTTAAATAAATATTTTGAAAGATTATTTTGCTGCATTCGTCCAGCAACATTTTATTGACTTTTGTTCATTTTCGTTGATTAATCTGCTGGGAATTTTCCTAGTTTGTTTCAGTTGTTCTTATTTATTAATTTTTTTTAAGAACATGATGTTCTTCTGAAACAGATGCTTTTAACAGCCACTCATTTGACTGCATCAGCCACGACAAGTGGATCTGCCATGGCATCCGGAATGCTTTGTGGGCAACGGCTCCTAAAACGTTTTGCAGGCTCACCCGGGAACTTATGTCTCACAACCACTAGATGGCGGAGAGTTGCGAAACAGGGCAGAAATTGTAATGGTGAAATATGCCATCTTTCGAAATAATTGACCCCTTTTGTCCTTTTCTTTCCTCTACTTTTCTAAAATAATGACTGAAAAATAATTTTCATCTGCAATTATTATGTGTGTTACACATGTTTATGATTTTTTTATTTCAAAATTAAAATTCATATTGCTTGTTATTTATTTATTTCAAATAGCCACACAATTGGCTATGACGCTATTTGGCACAAGGGGTGGAAAGGACGGTACCTTTTCACATAGCGGGTATCTCGGAGCCATAAAGTAAATGTGTCTTCGTCATTTAGAAGCAGGAACTATTTAAAAGACCATCGGATTTTGTCTGTCATATCATTTCACATGGATATATTCACATGGATATACATTTCACATGGAGGACACTGCGACTTCTACCTATTTCACGTTCCCCGATCACCCTTAGTGAACATGACCGAATTTCGGTTCTGTCGTAATTCAAATTAACTATCTTCCAATAACGAAAACGATGCCCTTAACCAACCATTTTACTGATTATTGTTTTGGCTATGAGAGTTTAATCAAAATAACTTATATACATATATATATATATTCATATTTTTTTACTTTTTAAATATTTGAATAATTAGAGCTAGGTATCATATTTTAATATTAAACTACAAATTTTGTTCTTGCTTTGTATTAGTCAAAAAATCGTATACAAATTTTTATTGTCTTTTATAAAAACAATTTAAGCTACTTATTGTTTCTTTTGAAAATAACTGATGATTATAGTAACTAATCTCAAGTGAGTGAAAAATGAAGTAAAATTTTAGTTCATATATTATTTTTTTATTTGTATCTTGCGTTTTTAATTTTAAGTTTGAGTTCAAATGATAGACTTTTCTCGAAAAATATTAATGCTTCTAATAAAATTGTAAAAAATGGAAAGATTTTCGGGAGTGAAAACTTTTATATTCCGTTATGTTTATTTAAATATGAATTTACTCAAATGCCTTTTAAATGACAACTACCAGAGAATATATCTGGTTACATGATAATAATTGATTTTATTAGACTCTGTGACTATATAATAATTAACTCTGTAACTATACTATTAATAATTATTTTTATGCATCGATATAATTTAAAATCATTCTAATGAAAGAAAAATTCAATTCACAAATTTTACTTAAAAATATTTTTTATTGATTTTAATTAATTGGATCAAAAAATATGAGGCATTTTTTTAAAATAAGGTTTTATGAAACTTGCTGAAATATTTTATTTAAATCTTTTGCTTTAAATTTATCCTCAATTTGTAAGTATTTTTTCCCGGAGAACTTTTGTTGGAACTGATGAAAAGAAACTTTAATTTAGTTTTACCAAATCTTTCCAAGAGCAAAATTTTTGTTAAACAAAAATCTGTTTGTAAATATAAAATCTGAAACCGAAATTTGCATAAAAAGTGTTTTTGAAATAAGTAAGTCTAGAACCAAAAAATGAACATGAACAGATCATTCACATTTAACAATAATTTCTAAGAAAGATTAAATTCATAAGAAAATTGGAATAAATGAAATGCATAAGTGTTTGTAAAACATGACATTTTGCGAAAATAGTTCGTAAATATAAAACTTGAATACAAAATTTGCATAAGAGTTTTTGACATAGGTATCCAAATCATGTGAACGAGCAGATCACAATTATTGATTCCACTTTTCAAAATAATTTTTTAGATTATTTTGAAATAGGTTTTTTGGATAGTTAAATTAATATGAGATAGGTCAATTTTCTTCTGAATTAAAATAAATAATTAAGAAGAAAATAGAAGCAAATAAATTTCGGAAATACTTGTAAACGTAATATGTATAAAGCCCTTTGAAATAAAATTTATAACGAAAATTAATTTTATAAGTTCCCAATTTCGAATCGAAAAATTTTTTTCAGCTTAATTAGAAAACCATAAGCGAGAAATGTTTATGGAAAAGATCATAATTATTCTAATTCTGACTTTCAACATAATTTTTAAGACAACTCAGAGTTTCTGATACGCTCAACTTCGGTTTAAGTTTGCACAAAATTGCAGCAAATAAATTACATCAATATGTGCTTGAAATATAGTATTTTGTGAAATAAAACCCTTTCAATTGAAATGAAATTTTTGGTAATTCCAAGCCATTTCAATGTCATCCATCAATTGTACTGAAAAGTGTGTTCAATTAATTTCGTTCTTCTGCTTCGGGAAGATCCGTACCTTGGGCAAGTCTCCAGGACACCCAAGGCTATAAAAAGAAAGTAGGGCTATGAAAATTAGCGTCTAGCACGAATATTTTTCGAATCGATATCTTTAGCGGTCCCCTGATGTCGCCAAAAATGAAGTACGGCTTTGGGAACACATGAAAAATAAATTGACAGTTTTAATTTCATTTATAAGATATTTATATAACTTAAGAAATAAAAATATTTAAAAGTATTTTAAAACAAAATCTAAAATAAATAAAAATGGAAAATTTTGTTGTTAAATAGTTTTGAATTTCCAGAAAAGCCTAACTAAAAATGCATAAAATAAAAATTTTATTACTTTTTATTGTAATTTTCAGTTTGTTACACAACCGTACAATGGTTAAACATGTAACACATTTCATGAAATGTGTTTTTCATAGGAAGAGGGCAATTTTTTTCCTACTCTTCACATGGATATTAATAGCATAAATTCTAGATTCTATTAGATTTTTATTAAACATCTAAATGAAATTATTAAACGATATTTCGAACAATTCATAACAAATTATTTATTTTTAGTAAATTTTTTAAATTAGTATTCAAATATAATTATTTATAAATTTTATATTAAATACATTTAAAATAAATTCCATAGGATAGATGTTACTGTTAAAATGTATAATTCATCTATTTCATAGAATGGCTAGACAAGTCTGTTTAAGTATAGAATAGATAAAACAATTTGTCAAATAACTAAAGACATATACTTACTTAAATTTATGAAATAACAGACTACACACTTTAACAGTAGCACATACAGAAGATTCAGAGTAAATATTTTAAAACTAATAATATATTTACAAGATTTAATTGGCCGATCGATGGCTGGGTGGTTAGCGTTCTTGACTCCTGAGCTGTGGGTCCAAGGTTCGAATCCCGGTACGGGCATAGATGTAACTTTCTCTCTGTGTTTCTCTGCCTTTTCTTCTGAGATGATGTATGAAAGTGGCCCACCCTATAAACGGGTTAGTGGGGATATGACGTGGTAATATACTTCGCTTCCGTGACTTGGTTCACAGGTGCCCACTGGGTAAAGACAAATTAGTAGCAGTTTCCGGTCTTGTTGTGGAGAAGGGTTAGTCACCCAGTGCGTTATTAATTAATAGTTAATAAATTAATAGTTTCAAAAAATTAATAGTTATTTAATAGTTTAATTAATAGTTTTTAATTAAGTTAATTAAAATTAACAAAAAAAATTAATAGTTTCATAGATTTGTAACTATTAGTTCGAGAAAACACATTTGTTTATTTTTTTAATTTTATAATAAGTAAATATTAATTTTATGTGTGCTACAAAAGCAATATCCGGGATTTTGCATTCATTGAAATTAAGCTTGAAGATCTTCAGCCCTATTTCGAAATATTGGAAACACAGCCGAACTAATTAATTTACAGTCAGAAGGAAAAACTGAAACGAAAATACTATTTTAAAATGCATTCAAATAGGTTTTTGTGCGATGGATATAGGGACCGGATTAAGGAAAACGCATTAAAAAATGACATAAAAATTCACGAGCATATTTATAAAAATAGTTCTTGTAACACAATTAAAAGTATTTTTCCTGTAATGAATAGGGGCCCGCAAAAACGTCTCATGTAGAAAATAACTGAAAACCTTACGGAAAAAAAAGGAATTGCTTTTTGAAACGAAATCCAGACACGAAGCTAGCAGGGTTAGGCTAGTCCATTCAGAATAGCGATAAGGCTAATCAAAGAAGCGAACTTAAACGAAAATAACTCAAGTATTTTGAGCAAACGACAAACAATTAATGTTGGCGTAAGCAAAGCAAGGCATTAGTCTTAAGGTTTAAAAGCGAT
The DNA here is from genome assembly GCA_037975125.1 of Latrodectus hesperus. Taxonomy (NCBI): domain Eukaryota; kingdom Metazoa; phylum Arthropoda; class Arachnida; order Araneae; family Theridiidae; genus Latrodectus; species Latrodectus hesperus. The sequence continues at coordinate 30,540,641 of CM075862.1, forward strand.
TGTTAACAAATATTGCAACTTTAATTTAATGTTCTATTAATGAAATTTTTAAAAATTTAAATCCTCCTTGCCGTTTTAAACAAACCATAAATTGGATGCTTTTATTCTTTTTTATTTTGCTTTTTTTCTTCTGTTCTTTTGTCCATGTGTTAATGGCTTGAAAAAATAGAAAACGGTTTCTCAAACCGATGCGTCGTTGGTCCTTACATAAGAAATCGTTTTATTCACAAAATGAATTTCGACACTATTCTCGACATTCAATGGGGAACGTCGCCTTGGGCCAATGGGACACAGGTGCCGTATAATCCATGCGCCAAATTCTGAGATTGGCGGTTTTTTGGCGGATATTTATTTGTATCTGGTAACCTGATTATTATTACGTCATAAAGATGAAGTCCAATAAGAATTAAGGTGAAAATTCAATTTCAACAACCCTTTTGCTTGCCATTTTGGATACATAAATTCCAGGTTGTATTGCTCTTTTTCATTACTTTAAAAATTTAAATTGAATTTAAAGTTACTGTTTAAAATTGTGTCGACACATTCTTTCTTTAGTTTATGTATGGCATTCTTATAATATTACTATAAAATACCTAATATAATTTGTATATACATTTTTAAAATTATTGTTTCTGTATTTGATTTCTTAAAGATATTCTATTTAACAGTTTAATTTGTACTTAATAATTTATATTTATTCTTTTCTGAATGTTGCTTTATTTTTCATTATTATTCGTGTTCGTATTCTTCCAGAATTTTCGGTAGAATTTGTATTCTGATTTTTTTAAAACTGATGTTTACTTTTTCGAAGTTCCTATATTTTCCTTATTCGTTTCCGAAGTAATTTCGGAAACAAATACGAATAAGGAAAATATTTGTATTTTCTAATGTTTCACTTTCTGCTCTAAGGTTTCATTATTTTTTGAATCTAATTTTTTATTTCAATAATATATATTCACGCTCTTTATTTATCAGGTTTAAATTTAATATTTAGATATGTAAAGTTTTTCAAAAGCGATTTTATTATGTCACAATTACAACTTATTCGCGCGGCATTACGTCACAATGGCGACATCTTCGCAACATTTCATTGTCGCCAAAAAATCTCAGAATTTGTAAACATAGATTATACGGTACCTGTGCCGTTTGCTGCCGCTCGAAGAATGCGATTTGAAGACAGACAGCAAGTTGGTCAACAAATCGGACTTACAACGCCGTCTCAATATGATGTGACGTAGATGAAAAGTTATCTAACGTCATGGATATTTCAAACCAATGAGAATTATAATAAAGATGTAATCTGAACTGGAAAGAAAGAAACAACCACTTTATCGTTAATAAATATATTGTTAAAAATTATGTAGACCAGTATTACCAGAGACACTTGTAAGCACTGAATATGTAAATGTAGTTTGTATTGGAATAACAATGCACATGTAATGTAATTAGCTAACGAAATAATTACTTAATGTGATGAAATGCACATCAAAAATCGAAAAAACTTTATATGCAAGATCAAACTATCTCCTTATTTTATTTGTAACTTTGTCTATTATGTTTCAATTGGATTGAAATTCGCCAATTCCTCTCTAAAATTCGTAAAATATCGCACAAAAGCAGGTTTGAGTGTAAAGATGCAAATTTTTTGTACATTTCCAAGTGTTAGAAATTTATGCATTTATTATGAGAAAGGAAAACTAGCAAGAGAGAAAATACTATTTTTGAAATAGATATTAGAAAAATGATGGTTGCGTGGAATTGATTGGGAGAATATTGAATTCTATTATCTCATAAAATACAGCATTTTAAACTCGCATCATCAAATTGAATTAAATTGTCAGACATTTTAACTGGAGTTGACTGTAAAAATCTCAAAAGTCATTTTCATTTGCCGCATTCTTTCGCATTCCATAAAACCACCCCTTCCTGTCCTGCTCTCCTTGGTTACAAAAAAAGCAAGAAAATCGGACAATTTGCCTAACGCGAGGCGAAATCGCTTCAGAATCATTAAGTGGCGGGCAGCAAGGGTTGTGACTATCAATAGGCGTTGTCTTGCGTGACTGGCGGTTGCTAGGCCTGAGTCGCCCGGTACAGGTGCAGTTAAGAGAGAGACAGAGAGAGATGGCAATTCAAAAGTTCTTTTTCGAGCTGTAAGACTTTTTCCGCTGAAGTTGTCGGCGTTTCCTTTACGAACCATTTTGCCGGTGAGCCGTCTGCTCTCGATTTTCGGACCAAATCTATGAAAATGAATTCTAAATGTAAAATGGGATGAAAAAAAATTTTTCGTGGAAGAATCGATACAAATGAAGAATTATATTTTTCCAGTAATTTAATGGATCTGAAATGGAGTATTTTCATTCTTCATGAAGAAATTCTGGAAAGTAGGTGAACATTTCTTACTTCGTCTCATAACTATGAACAGCTGATGTCCACGTTTTGTGGGGGCTGATTTTCCGTAAAACTGCTTACAGAGATTAAGCACTGTATTTTTGAGTAAGAAATTTTTAAAAAATAAATCCGATAATTTTTTATAGAAAATTGAGAAGACAAATTAATTAAATTATAGTTATTTATATTTTCAAAAAACTTTTATTGGAGAGAAGTTTATATGTGATTTACTGAATGAAAAGTTTACATCAAAATTTCTCAAATTACTTCTGTTAAGCAAAACTTAAAAAGAAAAACTGTCATGGGTGAACTTTAATTGTTACTTTCTTTTATTATGTAATTCTTTCTGTGATATTATTTTATAGAACATTTCCAAAATAATGTATATTAATTTATTTTCCAGATGAATAAGTTTGAGCATTTACTCGGGCGAAATATTTTATAAGCAAAATGTGAAAAGTGTCAAATATATAAATAGTGCAATTTAAAAATTATAGTCCAACCTATATCTGATTTCTTCAGAAATTTTAAATTCGCTTTTATAAAAATAATGATAAAAATTAAAAAGAAATCTTTTCATAAAAGAGTAAAGAAAATTTTGCATGGAATTTTCCACTCTAAGTTTTATTTAGCTTGGCAATATTTTTAAGATTCTTACGCCATAATCTAATAAATACTCTTTTCTTTATGAAAATATTACGATAAATCTTATGAAATTTTATAAAAAAAATCAAAGCTTGTACTGTTTTATAAGTAGCTTGCTTTAGTGATTTTTACAGAAGTGTTACAATATTTATTTTTCATAATTTTTAAAGCTGAATCGCAATTCTTGATTTGGTTTTCTTTTCAAGTTTAATTTCGCTTGTGTTTGCACGAGATTCGTCAATTCTTGAACTGTTTTCCAGAATTGACTTTTTGAACTGATCGCTGTTTTCCATGAATATGGAATAAATCGTTATTTGCTTTCATTGATTCAACAAGCACTTGATCTCACGGTATTTTGTGAGACTCATTGTGGCTGTCATTTAGCACTGAAAAAGCACTTGACCTCGCTTAAGCGAGACTCATTGTAGCTGTCAAATTTCTTTAATGAGCACTTGATCTCGCTTGCTTGCGAGACTCATTGTTGCCAATATCTACAAAATTCAATTCGAATCGTATTGAGCACCTGACCTCGTTCTTTGGCGAGACTCATTGTTGCGCAGAAACTAAATCGGAATGAGCTCTGAGATTTCATTTAGTTCAACATTTGATGTTCAGTTATTTGAAATAACAATAACACTGAATAAATTATAAGATTAAAATAAAATAATTTTCAATTTAAAATTTTTTGAATTTTAAGATTAAAATTGAAATATTAATGCACATTTCCCCACAGCTTTAAGCAATTTATTCACATTTTGAAGTGATGACGACTAATTATCGCTTATTGTCAACGTCAAACAATAAATTTTCAATTAATAATTGGGAATGTACTATAAAATAATGTTTCATTCTTCTACTGATCAGAGAAAAACATAATTAAGAAATTGTGTCTTGATTAAATCAATCTGCACTTCAATTAATCTTTTGGAATATTATTTAAGTAAAATTTAGATGAACTGTCATTAGATCTGTTCACATTAACAAAGAAAATGTGTGTCTGAACAGTCTAAACAAAGTTATATTTAGTATATTCTGAGAAGTCAAGCAGTCACATGGCGAAAAAAGAGTGTTTCAGGCGCATTTTCCAGTACTGTTTGAGAAGAACATTACATTTCGCACGCGATCTTCATAAAGTTCGATAAATTCTTTGGAACTAGTTACACTGAAATAATTGAAAGCCATTAAAGAGAGGAGGTTGAAAAACGCATAGATAAAAAAAATCAAGATGTCTATTAATGGATTAGATTCAAAAAACAGGAATGCTATCCCATACAGGTAAGATGTACAACTTTTTCTCTATATCATAATGGGTATGAGTATGATATATCTCCCCAAGAGATTTCTCGCCAAATCTGGCGTGTTTTGTTTTGATTATAGTGTTATCGCTATAATCAAAACAAAGCACGCCGGTTTCCCTTTGATGTTGCTAATTTGAATTCTTGTTGCTTTTCGGAATTTTTTGTGGCCAGAATTGGTTTTTTCTCGTGTGGCATGATTTTTACGTCATATATTAAGTTTTTATAAGTGGCAACAGTGTTTGAATTACTTGGTGATGAAAAAAGTCTTAAAGGTCACCAGTTGGGGGGATATATCCTACTAGTTCCTTATATGGAATTGATTTTTTTTTTTAGTATTGAGAATTTCATTTACAATTTATTCTTTTAAAGAATTGTAGTCATTTAAAGCAATGCAGCATGGTTTATCCTTATTTGAAAAGAAATATTTACATTGTGCATATGCCACTGAAAATTATTTAAAAAAATTATTCTAATAATTTTAAGTAAATATTTTATTTTAAAATAATAAAATATGCTTGAAATTATATAAAAATTTTTATTATTTTAAATAATAAAACATATTAAATGTACCTTATTATTTAAAATAATTTTTTTATTAATTTTTATTATTTTCATTCTTATAAAATAATATGCCCACGTTCACCAAAATATTTTTTTTTGAAAATAATTTTCTTGAAATCATTTATTATAATATTTGTAAGTAATAGTCTCTTTTTCTAAAACTATGAAGTTAAATATGTATAAAAAGTTGTACGGTAATAATTTTTAAGAAATACTTTATTTCTGAATTTTATTTCCGTGAATTATTTTCATGAAAAGAAGTTTACAAAGTGATACATCATAAAATTCATGAATACTTAAAGCATTTCAAAATTGTTCGTCGAGGCTTTTTGTAAACTTATTGATTCATTTAACTTACATTTATGTAAATTGTCTATGCAAATGTCTCCCGATGACCATCAAAGCTACGGAAGTTGTTTTCACTGCAAAGACACTCTCTCCGGACCGTATCTTTGATTGCCCTGCCATATTGGCAAAGCTCTTCAGGATCCATAGTGATACCCTGCATCAACTCTTATATTCCGCAGAAGTTATAGATGTGGACAAAGCTGTCTTGGTCACTTTTGAATCAATGTGATTCCATTGCACCTTTTTTAATGGACGAAACAACACAACAATAAAATTGACTTAATTTGCGATACATAAAATTTTCTAAAACACTAATAAAGGGAATATTCTGTCTAACTTGATTCCCAACATGTTTTTTTATAAAGAATTTTCAATTGAAAGTTAAGTTATTTTTATTGTATTATTTTTTAAATTTATTTTTAGCATACTTCTAATACATTTTTTCCGGGAAAAAAATTATTCATATTGCGTATTATACTTAAAGATATATCAAAAAATACTGAGTGCAAATGTTTGATAGTTTCTGTTTTTTGAAACAGATCATAATTGACTCTACATTCATCGCAAAACAGAAAAGTGATTTCAATGTCACTTTCTCATCTAGAGAAAATATTTGTTTATGCTTTTAAAAGTAAAATCGTTATTTGAAAAACCACAAAGAAACTTCTAAATACTTTAGATGTAGAATAATTAATTTCAAAGAAGCATCCAAGGGAAGGAAAGTATCTATTTTCTACGATTTTTGATATCATGAGGCTTATGGTCCAAGACCATTGCGAAGTATTTTAGCATCCACAGAGTAAATTACCTTCCAGAAAGAATTTTTAGCGACAGTTTGCCATATTCACGTATCACAAGGGAGGAAACCTGGAAAACTCCTAAGCAGCCACCGTGACAGAAGTGGATGCAGAATACAGAAACACAACATCGATTACCAGTTGTTCAACAATAGTTTGGATCAAACCCGGGCTTTATGCGCCGAATAGTGATATCTTACCACTAGAACAAGGTGAGCCCCTATTTCTACTACTTAATTTGTTTGTCGCTCTATGGATATTTTTTGCGCTAGAAGCATTATTGGACTAGGGTCTACAATATAAAGTGGATTTCGCCAAAACCCGAGATGGGATTTGAAACCCCAAAATCCGAAATCGAGGGTGCAAACCATTTAGTTACCAATTCGGATTTTATTACCTGAAAAATTTCATGTTATCTCGCTAAATACAATGCAAAATGGATTATTATTCCAGTTTGAATTATTAAAATACAGCTTGAAAACGGTAGAAATTTTTATGATAGTTTTAAAAATATGCGTTTAATATCTAATGAGATTTCGCTTTTCTCTTATTTTATTAAAATTTAAACATTTTTCCAATAATGAGAGAGATGCAAGTGAAGGAACTTTTATGTAATGGGGCACAAAGTGAGTATATCTTAATTTAAAACTCAATTCACACTATGCATTTTGAAGAGAATGAATATTGCATGGTAAGGTGACATTTATGAAAATTTTGCCAAGCATGTTACGTACATTAAAATTTTACTTTTATTCAAATTTGCCTGTGTGTTTCTATCAACATACTTTTATTTTATATCAAGTTCTTTCTCTTACACTTTTCTGTATATGTTTAGTGTCACACAATTTTTCATTAATTTTTTGCAACCAATCGTTCAACACTTTCTAAAACAATAGTTAATGCTTTTATAAATACGCTGTATTAATAAAATTTAATTCACATTATAAGCCAATTACAAGATCTTAGGGGAGACAGGCTAAATATGCCAGAATCTTCCGCTCGGTCACTGCTTTTAAATAACTCCTTTTGGCTGCTTCCTTCTCAACTGGTAGAGCCCAACTCTGCTACACACCAACAACATCCATTATTAAAACTATTTTGTATATTTTAAAGGATATTAATAAAAATGTGTGAATTCTGCCTCAAGTAATGTGAAGAGCGAAACGTGAGGAACATTCGATTTTTGTTTTCAAAATTATGGCCAATATTTGAAACAATATTTCATTAAGTGGAGATGTTTTCCCTCAAACCTTGCTTTCCTAAGAAATATATTGATTTGATGGCAAGAAAACCCTTGAAAAAGCAATGTCATAAGAATATATTTCATTATAGTTTTGAGGTATTTTCTTTGGAATTAATTTTCTAGTTATTATTTAGTAAACACTAACTCCTTTAAAAATCTTCCAAGAAAAATAACTTTAATAATTGTAAAAACCGAAGTCAAATAGCAAACCTCATCATACGTGACAAATCTTAGTCCTAATATGTTGCAACACAAAGTATTCGTTTTATAAAAGCACTGAACTCTTCCATAAAACGAAATATATAAACACTGTAGTCTTCCATTAAACAATTACCAAGTCGCGAAACCTGTTGATTACCATTATTTATTTTGAAGAATAGAGTTTTGCAGCTAATTTCCGTTTTTGTGTTCTCAAAATTGGGTACAATGGATGATGAATTTTCAATGGGTACAATGGAAATCGTCCTTTGGCCACGCAGGCTTCATTAAGGAAACAGCCGTAACCGAAAGCCTCTAACCTGAGATGATTTCACAAATCGACAAAGAAACGCACCACAAATCACAATTTCATGTATAGACTCAAATGCAATTGGTACGTAAAAAGTATCATTGATTGAATAATTGAAAACCTAATAAATGGAATTATGTGATTTTAAAATTGTAGTTTTGAAAACAGAAAAAATAAACTTTATGAATCTCCATCAATAAAATTAAAATAGAAATTGATTTGAAGTATCGCAGTTTCCAGCGTATACGAGGCATGTTTTTCCTTGAAAATAGATCTGAAAAACGGAGTGCATATCGATATGCAGTTTTTGATTGCATTCATTTCTAGAAATTGGGAGGTATATCACTTTTGTTTGTTTCCATGCTTAAATTTGGTAATATCACAATTACTTAGAATCCCGTGAATGCGCTGTCATTGACGATTGGGTTCGTTTAAACTTTCCAGTTTTGGTGAAGAGCATTTACTGTAAATTCATTATGAAAAACAGTGATAAAGTTTTATCCTTTAAAAATGTATATAAATGCCGGCGAATACGGTATATATATTATTTTGCGTTTGATTCCTATACGTTGCTTACTTAATCATCATTTTGTAATGTAGGTTAACTATAAAAAATAATAGTTTGTGGGAAAAAATTAACACTTTTTCTATTTTACAAACTTTTAATTTTAAGAATTTTTATCGGTGAATGTGCAAAATTTTACTTTTAGAATACGATGCTTTTTATTTTATCCATGAATACGAATTCATAAAAACGAGCGTCAACTATATTTTTATCAACATTTCGTGTTATTTAAAATCACTATCTAATGCTATAATATAATGTATACGATATCAAGAAAACAGATTAGTACAAAGTGCATTTCATCAATGATAACATTGTTATTGCTATTTTATGATAGAGTCCGCTGTGCATCCTGTTTGACACACCTCATGGCCATGAGCAAAATACGGAGCTAAATCAAAACGCCTAACTGGTATCCTTAATGCAACGAATTTCGAACTGTTTGTTTATTAGTTGCGGTTCTATGGGACCCAATACCAGAAAGCATTTTTACAATGTATACGCAGGCGGAAAAAATCATTGCCAAAATTAATTAAAACACTTTTAAAGAAAAAGTTAAACCTGTAGGAAAAATAACTTTTTGGAAATTTAAATAAAAAATGGCAGTGTCCTTATATTTATGGGCCAAATATTTTTCAAATAATTAATTAGAATAATATGACGTATAAGAAACATATTATAAAAAGCAAGAGATTTTTTTTATCTAAGCGATTGCTTAGAAAAAAAAATTCAATGCAAAGTTAAGACATTTTGTTATAACTTCCCTTGTAAAGGCAAAAAAGAACAGTTATGTTCGTCTTGAAAGTATGATTTTCAGTTAGCGAAAGGATTCCATAAGTGAATTTGAATGAAATGAGTAAGTGTTTATATTCTTCATTATGAATATAATATTAGTTGGAAAATTAGGGATGGCTTGTGTTGGTGAGCTGCAAAAGTAAAATTTCTGAAAAAGAAAAGAATTTTCATAATTGAATTAAATTGTGCGGAGGTTGCGTTAATTAAATACAAAAGAATTGTAAATAAATAGTTTATTTTGCTGCGTGTTTTCGCAGCGCGGTTTTGCATAAGAGTACAACATTAAGACTTACAAGAAAAAAGGTTGCTGTAAATGGCATGATTACATTACAATTTATAGAATGTGCCAAGGAGGTGCTCCGTAGCCAAGGGTATACATAACAAATACGGAACATTCCGCCCGACGTTGAAATATGCATATGTTTCAAAGAAAATATATAAAGTTACATCACTAATTTACATATAAACACAAAAATAACACAATAATTAACAGTAATAGTAAATACAATTAACATATAGATTTAATAAATAAGATTAAGCATTTCAATTTGACTGAAAATTATCCACAATAGGCAAAATGTAAATTTTAGATATAGGTCTTCTAATAGTTGACTTCCCCGTGCATATATCTGTTACTCTGACATTAGCAATGTCCCTGAAATTACTTTGATGATTTGATCTAAAAGCCACTGGTAAGTTGGAAGTTGAATGTCCTTTATTAACCCTAACATGGCAGGACTTAAATTTTGTTTTTTAAGCAGCCAGTTTGAGCGCTGTTGTAAATGACTCAAATAACTGTTTTGCCAATGTTTCCAAATAGTTTGTACTAATTTTTGAGTCCTTTGCCATCTAGTAAGTAGATTGTATCCCTTGTCAATGAAGTTAGGTTCTGGGATATAATTTATAGGTTTTCCTATTAGTAAGTGACCGGGAGTTAAAACTGAGAATTCATCAGTATCGGTGGGTAAAGAGATTTAGGGGTCGTGAATCAAGGACACCCTCAATTTGAGTGCTTACTGTTAGAAACTCTTCTAGCGTTAGTCTTGCGGAGCCTACCACTTTTTTAAAATGATATTTAAAAGATTTAACTCCCGCCTCCCAAAGACAGCCAAAGTTGGAAGCCCTTGGGTGCAAAAATTTCCAGCTGATACCTTCGGAAGAAAGTATATTCGAAACGTCTTCTCCAAGTATTAATTTGTTTGTATAAGCGTTTAGTCTGTGCGGAAGCGCCTGTAAAATTAGTCACATTATCGCTGAAGATAATGGAGCTTTTTCCACGACATGCAAAAAACTTTTCAGTGTAGCGATTAGAGTTTCAGAAGTTATGTCGGAAAAAATTCTATACGTACAGCCTTGGTTGCCATACATATAAATAAAGCGACATGTAATTTTTGTCGAGTACCCTTTCTCTGTCCCTTATATTTTACTTCAAAGGGCTCACATAAGTCGATACCTATGTTTAAAAATGCTGAACTAGGGGTAACTCTTTCAGCAGGAAGGTCTTCCATAATCTGATTTGCGACAACTGGCTTGTTTCTGAAGCATGTTACACATTCGTGAACTACTTTGCGTGCTGTACTTCTGCCACCAATGGGCCAATACTTTAAACGAACAGTATTTAGAAGGGCTAAAGGGACAACATGAAAATCTCACATTTGTGATAATATTGAAATATAAGTTTAACCAATTTATTTTTCCAGCCGGCAGAATTATAGGATGTTTTTGATTAAAATTTTAAAATAGAGTGCGCAATCAATCCATTGGATAGGATCTATGAATGGATTAAGAAATTTCAACTTACTTGATAGGATGAGCAATCCCTTTTCTAAAGCAGATATCTCCGGAGAAAAATACCTTACATGAACTATTTTTAAAAGTAAATTTTCTGCGTTTTTGTATTCCTCTTGTTCAAGGAATCCCTTTTTCCTTTCAGAAAATTTACAATTTCGGAAGAACCTTAAAATAAATGCTAGAATTCTGATTAGTTATTGAAAATTATTAGTGATATTGAGTAAATCATTTAAAAATTTAGAGTCATTAATTGAAGTTAATGTTATTTTGGAAGTAGTCTTGATTTCATCCATGAAAAGTTTGTCGTTTGAGACACTAGAAATCTGTACAGTCTGAAAGGCAGGAAAATTTAATTTTTAAATGTCTGGTCCTTTAAACTACAATTTGCTGGCTGCAATAGCTTTAACATCAAGTCCTCTGGAAAGTAAGTCAGCAGGATTATGCTCCGATGGAATGTGCTGCCATTGAAAAATTTTTGAGAGTTGCTGAATTTTAGACACCCGGTTGCTAACAAATGTCTTGAGTAAGTGTGAAGGAGAGTTTATCCATGCGAGGGCTATAGTTGAGTCCGAATATAGTGTGACAGGGTCTATTTGCAATCTTATTGCTGCAATTACTTTCTGGGTGAGTTTTGAAAGAAGCAGGCTGGAGCAAAGTTCCAGTTTTGGGATAGTCACGGATTTTGTTGGGGCCACCCGGGATTTACTGCACTAAAGTTGGCTAGTTGTTTCATTTGTATTGGATACAGTTTTTATGTAAATCACAGCACCATTTGCCTTTGAAGACGCGTCTGCAAATCCATGTAACATTACGAGTTTTGTGCTATCTTTCAAAAAATATCTGGGAACAAGAATGGATTCTAAATCTGGCAGAGTTTTTAAGAAGTTTTCCCATTGTTTGGACACATCTGGTGGTAGAATTTCGTTCAAGTCCAGTTTGAGTGACCACAGTTGCTGCATGAATATTTTTGCTTTGGCAATGATCGGTCATAGGAGTCCAAGGGGATCATATATGCGAGCAATTCGAGAGAGCATATCCCGTTTAGTATAATTGCAATCTGTGCTGGTGATAACCTTAAACGAAAAGGAATCACTTAAACTGTTCCAAAGCATCCCTAGAGTTTTGACCATAATTTCCTCAGAATTTCGATCAAGTGTGAATTCCTTAAATTTAGTCAATGAAGCCCTGTTGGAACACCATTTTTGCAAAGACATATTTCCACGTTGGAGCAGTTGCGTTAATTCTGATTTGAGTTTTTCAAACTCGCAATGTTCTGAAGCACCGGAGAGACAATCGTTCATATAAAAATATTGAAGTACGATCTTTGAAGCTAAAAAGGAAAGTCACCTTCCTCATCTAGAGCAAGTTGTTGCAAAACCTTTGTTACTAAGTACGGAGCGGATGCGGTTCCATATGTGACCGTTCGTAACTTAAAAACTTTAGTGGGTGCGGTTTTACTATTATTCCATAGAATTTTTTGAAGTTTAGTTTGCGAAAAATTAACCTCAATCATTCGGAACATTTGTTTTATATCTGCAGTAAATGCATAAGCGTGTTTTCTAAATCTTATTAAAATTGAGAAGAGATCTTCCTGTAGCACTCCCCACTTGCTTAATAGATCATTTAAAGAATTTCCACTAGACGTTTTAGTACCCGCGTTGAAAACTACCCGAAGTTTAGTAGTCTTATTTGATGGACGTAACACACCGTGATGCGGTAGGTAGTACCCGTCTTCAGCGTTTGAAACTTCTTTCAATTCTTCCATATGTTGTAATAATTCATACTCACTGAGAAAATCTGAATATCTGAATTCTCATAGTGAGATCGCGTTCTAAACGTACCCATAACTGGTCCAGTCTTTTTGATACGATTGCTTTAGAATGTCCAACATATCTTCGGAAGAATCGGGTTTGAATGGCATTTCCACAACGAATCTACCATTCGGTTTTCTATAGTAATTTTTGCGAAATGATCGATACAATACTTTAAATCATCGTTACAAGTTTCATTAGTGTCTACTCCAATTTCCCAAAAATGTTTGAGAATTTTATTAAGAATATCTAAGTTTTTAGTTGAAAAACATTGTTTTGGAGTATTATAAGTAGGATTGTCTGAAATAACACCTGAAACAAGATAACCAAAACAACTTGATTGTAAGAATAAATTGCCATCTATCATTATTTTATCTTCATTCAATAATAAAAAGAACAATTCTGCTCCTAAAAGAATATCTATTTTTTGCGGAATATGAAATGATGGATCGGCTAGTTTAACTTCACTTGGAATTTTTAAGTTTGAAATATTTAATCTTTTAGAAGGCGTGAAATTAGTAATCTTAGGCACAATTAATGAATCTATTTCCAATAGCGAGTCCTTATTTTCATTCGACAAAAAAGTTGAAATCTTTTTCTTTACGTGTTTACAGATGTATCATTCAAACCGGCAATTGGAATATTAGTTTTTTCTTGTCTCAAACCCAATAAATCTGCGGCGGTGGAGGAAAGGAAACATGACTCACTAGCAGAGTCAAGAACCCCTCTCAAGGGTTTGAATTCCCCCCAAGTGTCTGTGACATGTATTATTGCAGTGTTTATTAGAATGCTCTTCTTTCCGTAAAAGGAAAACGAAAGTCGAGGGTTTTCGGGCACTTGCTTATCGATGGATTTTGAACTGCTAATTTGCTGATTTCGCTCTTGAAATTGCGTAGGTGTCAATTGTACGGGTTCATTCTCTTGGTGACTATTTGTCATAAGCGGTGTGGAATATTTATGAAGGAGTGTGTGATGATCTAATTTCTTTTTACAAACGAAACAAGAACTTTTAGACTTACATCTTGCTAATGAATGATATCCACTTAAGCAATTTTTACAAAGCCTATTTTTTGAATTAAATCTAATCTTTCTGATAATTTCATTTCTTTAAATTTGTTACAATGATACAGAGCATGTGTTTGTGTTTTACAAGCAATACACAATTTAGGAGATTTGTCAGAGTTAACAAAAAAAAGATTTGGATTTGTCGGCATTAATTTTAGATGTAATGTTTGTTTGAATATTATTTAAAATTTGACATCTCTCTAAGAATTCCAGAAAATCATCGAATTCAAGTACATTGTTATCTTTCAATGTTAATTCAAATTGTTTGCGAGATTATCTAATTTATCAAGTACAATGTTTAATAACAAAGCATCAGATAATTTATCTCTTGCGAAATCTAAAATTTTTAATAATCTAAGATTTTTCAAAATAGTATCTAGAATACGAGTATCTCGTATTGCGCAAATCTTTACCTGATTCATGTTTTAAGGGATAAAGATTTAAAATGCTTTTGATATGACAATTAACAATTATTCTTTTGTTTTCATATGTTTGTTCTAAAGCTTTAAAGAGATATGAAAAGTTATCGTCAACAGTTTCTATGATTTTAGCTTCTCCCTTAAGTGATCCACGTAAATAATGTAATTTTTCATTTTCAGTAAGTTCAGAATTTTCGCTAATTAAGCTATTAAACTGAGTTTTGAATAAGTTACAATCCTCAGATTTTCCGTTGTTTGTTTGTTTGTTTGTCGCTCAACGGTCATTTTTTGCACACGAGGGCTAATTAGACCGGGATTTACGGCTTAAAGTGGATTCCGAACCACTACAAGCATCCATGCCCAAGGTGGGATTCGAACCCACGAACTGTTGAACCGAAGGTAAGAGCGCTAACTATTCGGCTGCCAGCTCGGCCATATTTTCCGCTGAAAAACAGGAATTGGGATTTTCGGAAGTTTTATAAAAGCTTTATTAGGTTGATCATTGATAATACATTCAATATCTTTGAACAGAGTCAATATTTATAATTTTTAATTTATTAATAGAGGTTTTGAGGCTTACTTCTAATTTTTTTGAATATCACCGTCTACTTCGGTAAGAGAGTCCTCGATCTTTTGGAATTCTTCTTTCTTGGGAATTTCATAGTAGTCATCTTTTAGCGCTTCGAATCTCTGTTGTATAGAAAGTAAAATGTCCAATTGAGGCTACAGATCAGTAATGTCCATATCATCTTGTCCTTCTGTGAGGACATTATTCAATTTTCTCAGCTGGCTTTTGATGCCGCCGTGCTTTATATTTAGCGGTGTAAAGTCTGTCATTCTAGTGATCTGAATTTATTATTTTAAATTCAATTATAAAGTATAAAATTGTTTATTCCATAGCATCTGATTCACTTCCGGCTCGACGGACCAAAATGTGCGGAGGTTGCGTTAATTAAATACAAAAGAATTGTAAGTAAAGAGTTTATTCTGCTGCGAGTTTTTTTTTTTTTCGCAGCGCATTTTTGCTTAAGAGTACAACATTAAGACTTACAAGAAAAAGGTTGCCGTAAATGGCATGATTACAGAATGCGCCAAGGAGGGTGCAGCAGCCAAGGGTATTCATAACAAATACAGAATAATAATGTTATTCACATTGTTGATTTTGCGCCGTTAATTGAAACGTTATTAATTTATACGTATTATATTTGCCAGATATTCAAATATAAAAGATCATTAACGATAAAAACGATCATATATATTTGAATATCTCTCAAATATGAGTAGAATTGTTTCTCCTCATTTTACATTTTAAATTTAATATATTTTTATAAATTGAGTAAAATAAATATTTTAACATTTTATCTTAAAATAATTGTAATATGCTAATAAATTAAATATTCGAAATCACAGTACTCAAAATCACGAGCATAATTTCGGTTCGCGAAAAAATGTTGTCGCCATTTTTTAGCGACTCGAAACGGTGAGCTAAAATAGGATTTGACCGAGAAACTCCCAGCTGTGTGCGAAATTTTTTTGTATCGCTAAGCAACAAAGTGGCGCTTATTAAAAATTTACTAACCTTGTCACCGTTTGGAAAAACCTACCAATCAAATCCATTCAAACGATATTCGTTCCACTCAAATGATTTAGAAGTTCGTTCCACAATCAACAGCTTAATTTGGACATTACAATAAAAAATGTGAAACGTAAATTTATAGCAGATATTACCGAAGATAGTAATCATCGTTTGATGCATTTATGCTGCTTTAATTTAAATTGCTTTGCTATTTGTTTAGCTAAATAAAAATAATATGTACTCAAATCTGTTTTTGTGAGGTTTATTATATGCGATTTTATGATTTTATATCAGTGGGGTTTTTATGGGCAGTATAATTTTGTACAAATTTCAATCTAATTGAAGCATAACTGACGAAATTATCAATAAAAAGGAAATGGTTTAATCGGGCATTTAGTTGTTTTCGACTTTTAATGTGTATTTTATCGCATTACATATGTATTTTATCAGGTAATGACATTACATATCTATTGTTACTCCAGTACAAATTAGATTTTTATATCTAAAGAGGACTTGTTTCTAAGTCCTCTTCTCGTCTTAGGACTTTTCGTTAGTTCGTGGTTCTATGGATCTGGTTTTTCTTATTGGCTAACCAGATAGGTTGAAAAATAACAACAGATTTATATATGCAGTGCTTCCAAGTTCCTAGCTTAGTACTTGTCTACATAATTTTATTTTATGATTATATATATTTTTTCATTTATAAAAGAATTGCGTTATTTTCTCAAAGTTCGCTTTTCTGCTTTGCTTTACACTGAATCGTTAAACTGAATGTACAAACTACCCTTGGTGTCTTGATTTCGTTTTAAAAAGCAATTCATAGTTATTTCGTAAGGTTTCGGTTTATTTTCTACATGAGATTTTTTTTATGTGGCCATCACATTCACCGTATAAAAGATCCATTAATTAATGGTGTTGGGAAAACTATTTGTGTGGCTGCATTCTTGCTTTTTCATGCGTTTTCTTTTATGCGGTCCATAAAAATAAGTTTGACTGTTATAGATCTGACATTCTATTTTTGTTATAGATCTGACAAGAACATTTGTTATAGATCTGACAAATAATAACAACTAATTTTTTGTAAATAGAGCAACTGATTATGTTTTATGAAGTGTCAGCACTTTTAACTTAAGCATATCAAAAGAAAATAACGTTTCCACAAAATCAAAATAAAAAAATTCCGTCTATGTATCAAAATTTTCAGAGGGGTTTTGTATGATAAATATCGATGTTTGATAATTCTTTTAAGTACTACATGCAGATTCACTACACTTGAATAGGAGTTCCATCGATTTCAGTAGAAACGTTTATTCCCAGGCCTGCGACAAGTGAAGTATTTCTTTAAATGAGTATACGAAACCTATGCTTGGTATTTTGCCAGATTTTTATTGTTGTCGTGGTAACCGACGCGCGTAAACAGAGCCCTAACTCTAGTAATGTCTCTCGGCGGTGCTCCTAATGGTGAAAATATGCAGAGGAACGTGCATTTTCTTCAAACTGCACCTGGATGGATAGGCCGCATAAAATGCTGCATTTCGCTTTTTCCGAACGATATGAAAATTTATTGAAAGGCCCCCCACTTGTAGATTCTGTGGCGGAAAAAAATTAACAGCCCTATGAAGGCGGTTGTGGATTGGGAGAGACCGCACGGGAGAAAAAAACTTCCAACCAATCACCAAAAGAACAATATTTACCTCCCGCTGTTCAATAAATGATGGGATCAAAACCCGAAACTTATTGTAAGAAAAGCGTAGTTCTACCTCTAGGTCATAGTGAGCTCATCTAATTGGGCTTGTAAGAAAACAAAAGCGCACAATATTGCATGCACTTCAGGGATGTTCAGTCAATTACTAGGGGAAAGTCATTCATCGTGACCTAGTGGTAGGAGTGACATAGGTACCGAGTTCGATCCCTATCATTGTTGAACAGCAGAGATTGCTGCTGTGCTTCCTGCAATCATATCAGTCGGGGTGGGTGCTTGAGAGACTTTTCAATGTTTCTTCCTAGTGACGAGGTAATACCACTCATTAGTAGTCTTCGAGGCACATGTCAACTAAACTAAAGATTTCGTGGCGAGAATCGCCGTTGTCGAGGATAAAATAGCCAAGATACCAGGGCTTTTGGTGTGAGTGCGCTGTGTGTCTCTTCACCGGTGTTGTTGCTGCGGCATATTTCCCTGTACCTAAGCATCTTTGCTTCCCACACTTTTCAAAGAAATATATAAAAACAGAATAAAGTTTCTTTCAATTGAATTATAACATTTAAGTAAACTGCACAATTTCAAAAAAGTTAAGCAAAAATTTCAAAATGAGCGACGATTCTTCCAAAAATAAACCGATCGGTATGAATTTTGAGCATGGTGTTTACGTTGCTGTCCCAGCACATTTCTCTGAGGTGGGTACCAGTCAAATGGAATTAAACAGAGGGGAGTCTACGCAATTTAGAAGGCAACAAGTATCCTTTCTCTTGGAAGACATTGCGATCCCGATGTATTTAACTTGCCAATCCACCTTTAATAAACACGGAGGAGCTTCGGATAAGCCGGATTTGAACTCACTACCTTCCGACCATCGTCCTCACCGGCCACCGTTACACTTAACCAGCTTCAATTGAGCAACTACATCGTAGTCAACATTTTGATCACTTGCTGTATGTTCTTAATTAAATAATAAATCAGAAGGGTACTGTTCATTCTTTCTCTCATTATTTTTAGTTCAAGTTGGATTTTTAATTTCTCTTTTCCGCTTCTCAGAGTGGAAGCGACCCTGTGTCACCTGGATGAATACTGTCGCCACTCTTAGTTGCAATTTAAAATCATCCTGTATATTGTACTTTACATTCTTATGATTTTGATCTACAAATGTTTTCAAAATCACAAATTACGCGGCCATTAAGCCATTGTTTTCTTTTTTGCAAGGTTATGAGTTCCAATACCGACTCAACCGAAGATCCGTCCTGTTGACTCATGGTGAATAGATCGCAATGTCTTCCATGACAATTGACACCTCTGAGTCAAGTCTGGGGGTCCATACTTCTAAATGATGAAGAACCACCCACTTCCGGGTTTACGATGGCACGACCACTGTATAAATCACTTTGGCCCCTGCGTCAAAAGGCTGGATTCAAGGGCCTATTGTCTGAGCATTTGAAATTCATAAATAGATAGTATAGCATTCTAATGGGTTTGAATAAAAATCGTCGGTCTCTTTTACAAAAGAGGCTCAAATTCTGCATAAAGTGTAAAATGCATGTTGCACGGCAATGCTTAAATCTTTCGAGAGCATTTCTGTTTTGGAAACAAATTTTTTCCCGGATTTGCTTTTAATTATTCATAAATGATATATTGATGTTTATAACATCTATAAGCAATCGCAACTATATCTTTTAAAATATTGTATGACAATAACTTTTACTCTGAAAATTTAATTCCTTTAAATTTTTTAATTTTTTTACATTTTTTTTAATAATTTTGTTGGTCTTTTTCTATAGAATGAATATCAAATAATGTGAGCATTTTTATCCTTTTATTTTTACATTTATAATTTTTACCCTTAAAATTTATAAAATTTTTTTTCATGTAAATCAATGTAAGATGATCCACAAAAGGTTAGATCAGTTTGTCACTCAATGGTCATTTTTTATAAACGATAGCTAATTAGATTGGGATCTACAATTTAAAAAAAAATTTACCACTACAAACATCCAAGCCCAAGATGGGATTCGAACTCACGAACTTTTGAGCTGAAGGCAAGAGCCTTGAACTGATTACAAAATCATGGTATTTTCTAAAGGAGAATTAAGTCTTTTTATATTATATAATTTATGATTTTTCATTGTTACCATTTATTGTAAACAATGTTTTGAAAGGGTTAGCACTGTTTAATTACGAACAGGTAGTTATCAAAATAATGGAAACAAAATATCTTGGATTTGTAAAGAATCCTTTATTAGTATGGCGAAGGACGATCTTTTGCATGTAATGTAACTTGGATTCACCTAGGAATCGAATCGTACAAGTGCTGAAGAGTGTTTTAAGGAATAGGGTACCATTCTGCATAGGAATATTTTGAGAATTCTGTAAGAGATACGGCTAAAGGATATTGCTTCTTCACTGAACGCTCTAAATAGACCACATCGGTTTATTTATATAGAGGTTAAGTGGGACAAAATATATGCTTAACTTCCTCCTCCTGTTCATCAAATGATGATTGTACAAGTCCCGTTGCGTATACTAGGGGCGTATTCTCTTGGAAACTCCTGCTGGAAATAAAACTTGCATCAAAGGATGGGCATGGTCTGCTGAAATTTTTCTTTGCTTCTCCCTTTTGTAGCAGACAGCTACAACATGGCTCTGCATATCATGGCAGATCCACCTCCATGATTGTCAATCTGGCAAGAGCTCCAGTGGCTCAGTAGCTTCACGCCGCTTCCCGTTTAGATCAGGAAAATGAAGTTTTATTTGCCGTGGGTAGTGGTTGGGAGGGTGACGACGCCGTGCTCTCTTTCACTCGGTTGATAGAGCTCCATGGGTTATGAACGTGTCCACGTTAATATGTGACATCCGAAGTCCTTCCGCTGGTGTGGAGAGGAGAGTACCAGCTCAGATATGACCTCGTCACTTGAGCGTGGTTCAAAACTACGAGGCAATTGCTGATGAGCGAGTATTCTAAACCCGCTAACCTATAGGTAGAGTCCGGAGCTCGCGTGCACCGTTTTGTATGTATATCATCTGACGAGATATAATCACAATTATACCATTGTCTTCAAGATATTCGCCAAGCCCTCTTCTCGTTGTTGTTGTAGGGAGAATTGCAAAAGAAAATTCCTCGGATTATACTTCCATTTATCAATAGACCAGGTTCTCTGAATGCAACACAACTGAAGATGCGCTTGGCACTAACATGGGTGAAGGAATTACAGTTCTAACGAAAATGCTCTTTTGATGGAGGTGCCTTTTAACTTTAATCACTGACATTGGAGAATTCAGATGCGGGTTGAGATCTGCGTTCATTTTTGCTGCAATTTAACTTTAATCACTGACATTGAAGAATCCAGATGCTGGTTGAGATCTGCGTTCGTTTTTGCTGCAGTTTAACTTTAAACACTGACATTGAAGAATTCAGATGCTGGTTGAGATCTGCGTTCATTTTTGCTGCAGTTTAGCTTTAATCACTGACATTGAAGAATCCAGATGCCGGTTGAGATCTGCGTTCATTTTTGCTGCAGTTTAACTTTAATCACTGACATTGGAGAATCCAGATGCCGATTGAGATCTGCGTTCTTTTTTGCTGCAGCTGTTCACTTTTTAAATATAGCAATCAACTTGAATATTCATCGGTCAATACCGTTTTAACCATTTGTGTATTTACAACTCTGAAACGTTTTAACAAATACCGATAAACTTTTTATGGTTATTTTACGATTTCCAAAACAAACTGAAATCACATATTTTAAATTAGTTTAAATAAAATATAAATTAAAAATATAATGTTGGCGTAAATATGGCATTAGTCTTACTATTTAAAATAGATTGTTTATACAACTATTGCAATCGTTAATTTAAAAAATTCTAATAATTAATGAAATTTTTAAAAATTTAAATTGTCCTTGCCGATTTAAACTTACCATAAAGTGGATGTTTTGTCCTGCCTTTTTCATTTTGCTTTTTCTTCTGTTCCATTGTCCATGCGTTAACGGGTTGAATCAATGGAAAACGGCTTCACAAACCGATGCTTTGGTCCTTGTATAAGAAATCATTTTATTAACAAAATGTCCTTCGACACTATTCTTAGATATTCGATGGTGAACTTCGCCTTGTTTTCTGCTTGTTTTCCTTGTTTTCTTCCGTTCAAAGAATGCGATTTGAAAGCAGGCAGCAAATGCGTCGATTAGTCAGATTTACGACGCCGCCTCAATAGGATGTCGTAATGAACTGTGTGTGACGTAGTTGAAACGTTATCTGACGTCATGGGTATTTTAAACCAATGAAAATTATAATAAAGTGATGTAGCCATAAAACTGGAACGAAAAAAACAACCACTTTATGGATAATATATAGTAAAACGTCAATTAGTTTAAAGTACAATGTTCGTTTATTTTAACGTATTTATTCTTATGGTACTTTTCCGTTATACAGCTTTTGATAATCGTCATAACGGGGAAGAAAAATTCCAATAAATTATTGTCATAAATAATCCATTTAATCACGTATTATTTAAAGTTTATATATTTAGAAATTACTAGAAGTAACACAAACATTTTATCTTTACATTATATAAACTACATAGTTTTCACTTATTGACAAAACTTATTTAAACGTCAATGTTTATTTCTGGCGAAAACTTTGTAGCAATCATATCATTGATTGATTTCTTGAGTATAATGTAATAGTACCCTTTTTTTTCAAAATGAAACATAATTAAATTTTACTGTATTTGGCCGTTTTTTGCAATTGGTCATTTGTGAGCATAATGCTCCTTTTAACTGACAAAATTATTACCAAGCATTCTTCTGCACCAGATAAATTTAGCTTTGTTTAGCTGTTAGCTTGTTTACTATTGTTTATCACTTTTTAGTCAATTTTTGTATAAGTTGTAAAATAAATTGATTTAATATACATTAAATTTAAAATAAAATTTGAACCAATAAAATCATATCTACGTTATATGATTTCCCCTTCTCCATCAAAGACATGCTATTTCTTTAAGATCAAAAGCGGGGGTGTAATGAAAAAGTGGTAAATCAACAAAGCGCGTATCATGCTAATAATTTCTATCATTTCTGAATAGAGATATATCATAATTATGTGCTTTCAGTATAAAATAGTTTTAATACACCAGTTTAACTAAAGTTTTGTGCAGAATTGGATGTCTATTAGCGAAACTATTTGCTTATATCGATAGATAATTAAATAGTCACAAAAGGCTGCAGTACAATATTCGCTTCAATCATTATGAATTGATGCAGAAAAACACCGAATGTGTTTTGAACGAATTTGTATTTCCCTCAAAAATTCAATATTTCCAAGGATACGCTCATTTAAATTGTTAAATCTCTTTTTCCGGCTACATTCTGTTGCTTAGTGATTGCTGATTGTTTCAAATTGTGTGTAGACAATCAAAATGTCCATAAATTAACTTTAACATACAGCAATTATTACATTAATATTTTGAAATATCATCTTTACGTTATGCATCAACGCATTAATTATTATTTCTTACATATAGTCTTTCCAGAAAATATTTTTAAATCAACGATATTATTAATTTAAATTTTATTGAATAATAAGCTTAATGTAAGTCATAAATATGACTGAATTTGAGTCAAGCATGTGTTGTGAGGTAAATATGTATAAATGGAAGAAAACGAGGATGAAGAACTCCTCAGAAAATTGATGCAGATTGTTCAACAGTGACTGGTATCGAACTCGGGACCTTTTGATCTGAAAAGTGCTGTGCCAAAATTGTAAAATACGTGAGCTCTGTGCTGAGTAATATTGTATGGTTCTTTTAATATCCACAAGAAAGAACCCACACGCAGAAACCCAACTCCCGTTGCTCGACAATAGTTGGAATCGAACCCAAGACTTTTCACTCCAAAGAACATAATTCTACCATTAGAGCATTGGTGGGCCCTAGACTTAATACTTGATATCTTTGACTGGACAATTTCAGGATTTTAAACTGTTTATATTGGGAACATTTAGTTTGAGTGCTATATAACTTTTACATGAATAATGTCTTACATTTAGAATACTTAGATTCAGAAGAACTTATCCTTTTAAAACCAAAAAACAGAAACTGTTTAGCAAACCCTTAAAGATGATATATATAGTTAAAGTGAAACAGGTTTTTTATGTGTCAAAGTGTTTGCGTTGATTGTTTCGTTTTATCCTTTTCGCGAATTTGCTAAGTATTTTGTCCAAAAAAAAAAAATTCAGCTAATATGATTCAATTTTGTTTCACAAAATATGCAAATGATATTTTTTGTAGTATATTACAGTTAGTTTTATTAGATATTCTAGCAAGTCATTATAAAAGATTATAATAAAAATTATAAAATATTATTATTTTTATAACAGATTAGAAAGAAATGATCATCATTAAGATGAAACTGATAATACAATTCATTTTTATTATATGTATTAGTGTAAATAAATAATTAGTGAACATTTTTCAATTAATTGCGTAATATAATGATTTTTTAAATTATATACTTACAAAAATTATTCTTACTATTTATAATACACTAAATATTGGCTAGTCATATTTCACTATTTATTTATCAAATTAGACGTTAAAATATCATTAATATTTCCGAAAATTTTTATCTCAATTTAGATAACCTGTAATTATGTTTCCAAAGTTTTATTTTATAATTTCAAAAAAAATAATAATTTTAAAGTCAAGGATTTAACATGAGGATTTTTCTTCTTTAAAGTCAAACAGTTTTTGGATATATTAAGTTCATGAAAAAAATTTCTTTAATTAGTAACTCAATATTTAAGAAAAATATTCAATTTTTTAAGATGCATTGTATGAACATTAAACTATTAAGTTCAATTTCGCAATAAAAAGTTTCCTTAATTTACTCTAGATGCAGGTCTGTTGACATCTTAAAAATGACCCATTGGTTAGCAAAATGTTTTGCTGTGCGAAAAAGGTTCATTATGGATATTTTAAACATAATGCATATATTTTGATTAAAAATACATTTGATTTCTTATATTTGCATTACTGCGGCAAATGTGGTAAATAAATAATAGTTTCACTCGCTCTTAATTCCAAAATATTAAAGTATAGTGGATAATTTTTTCACCATTGTTAATATCATTTGCCATAGACGTAGAAAATGTCTTGAATTATTTAATTTATTACACTTGCAAATTTAATTTGTATATAGTTTTTAATAAGAGAAAATAATTATCCACTAATTAACTGCTGTAAATAAAAATTTATATGATGGTAAAATTTTTCCTCATTATAAAACTGCTGTCTTTTAAATTTAAATGCATAATTTTTAAAAACAATGAAGAAATTGCTAAATTTTATTGCAAAAAATCGCTATGAATAACTGTATAGAAATGAAATATTTATTACTATTTACATATCTACCCTATTAATCTGAATAAATACATATAACACGAATTTCATTGATCAATAATTTCCAATTAAAATCTTGGATAGGAATGAAATATATTTACTACTATTTAAATCTATACTATTAATCTGAACAAATACAAACACAACACGAATTTCAATGATCGATAATTTCTAGTAAAAATCTTGTGCATTTTAATTGCTGAACTGAAAACTATTATTTTAATAGTCTGTTCTGATGTAAACAAGAATTTATTTTAATGAAAGTATTAGATATTTACATGCGTTTACTTTCAATGTCACTTTTAGTGCTGCCATCTATTGTAGAGAAGAGCAGCTTAAGCGTTTTTAGACTTACATAATATAAAATAAATTTTTATTCTATAAAGATTCCTTTTTATATATAGATTATTTAAAAAAAAAACTGATTTTTTTGTGTACATATTTCAACGTTTATTTTGCACGTTGTTGTTTTAGATTCACGTTAACATAAAATCTAAATTTAAACAGAAATTAATAATTTATTTATATTTTTAAGTATTGAAGCTGAAAATAAATATTACATATAATATCATTTCAATAAATAAAAGAAATTATGATTTGATATGAATTCCAATAAAATTTACAGTAAAACATCGTAATAAATGTCACAATTGTAATCAGTTAGCAATAAATTATAGAAGAAATGTTAGATTGTTTTTTAGGATGCTTTTATTCATTTACCTTTATCGTGTGACAGTAATTTTATTTGAAGAAACGAGACTACTTTATCCAAGGCATTTGACAATCAATAATCATAGGGATAATTAGATAGTTTGTAGCTTATTAGAAAGAAAATTTAATAAACATTGTGAAACAATTATAATTAAATATATAGTCTTTTATAATTATAACTCTTTATTACAAGAAACTAAATATTTATTATGATTTGAAATTAATATAAATTATGATTTAACTAAATTAAATTAATATGATTATGATATGATGATATAGAAGATTGAAATTTCTTATTTAAATATTAGTTTAATTAAAATAATCCAAAAGGTTCAATTTGAAAGAAAATTAGCAAAAAGTTTTAATATTGTCGCAAAAGAAATATTATAACAAGACTCTGTTAGATATTTTTTGTGGCGAATGATATACGTTTAAAAAGTGCACACCCACATACATTCATGCATGTATTTGCATAGATAAAAAGATCGAAAAAAATATGCATCAATGCAAAATAGAAACAGAAACGTTATTCATATTACCTTCAAACTTTTTGAACAATGTTTTTTAAAAGTGCATCAAAAGAATATTCCTTTTTTGAAAGACTCCCGCCTAAATGATCAAATGCGTAAGAGATATTTTGGAGAAACTGAAATTAAGCATCAAAGGGCTAAAAGAAATTTAAATAAGTTCTCCACCAGTTCCTAAAATACATATTTGAATTGCAAATTTCAGATCTCAATCTTTTCTGCTGAAAAAGTTGTCTGGAAACTTTTTCCTTTTGGCAAAAATTAACAAAATAACCTTATTTAAAGCTAAACTTTGAACCCATATTATCTTTAAAACTAAAGGAATTCAAGGATTATTTTGAATTCTTTAAGAAAATATCTCTAAAATATATTCTTACTAATGTAATACGGTAAGCCACTGTAGTTCGAAATTTCTTCTTTTAACGCCCAGTAACAAATTAAATCTTATTCTCTATATACTTTTATCACACTATTATAATGTTATAAAATAATTTCAATAATTTATCAGTGGATGAAAATTTAATAAATGTATCGTTATTTTTATTGAAAGTTAAATTATTATACAATTTCATTTTTGCTATGCTGATTATTGCTATTTTATTTAACACATAAAAATTATAAGTCAGAGAAATGAATTCGAAGACGCAATAAGAAATACGAAAATACGAATATTTAAGTTATTGAAAAATGTAATAAAAGGAATCTGAAAAAAGGATACATTGAAAAACATTTCGTGAGTGCGTCTTATATGCGAATAGTACTACTTCTTATTTGTAGATATATTCCCTTTTTCATTATATATTTATTTCTAAAAATTTCGTCGATTCGGATTGATGAGATTTTTTCCTTGCGAAGGGCGGAAATATGACAGTGACGTAGATTTCAGAGCCTGCGCACGGGCCGTCATCGACGATCACAGCTGAGTTTGTTTAATTTTACCAATTCTTGTGAAAAACTTTTAATTGTGTGAAATTTTTACTGTTCAGTTTTCTGATATTTGTTGGCAAGTTAGGGCTCAAAAACTATGTCGCCAGTGCTATAAAATAGCACACTAGCTAGGCGTGATTTGTATGCTAAAGGACATGGGCTACTCCAACTGAGAAAATGATAAGATCTTGGAGGAATCAGGAAGAGGATCTACAGAAAGCAATACACACGGTAAACATGACCTACGAGACTTCTGTGAGACACAGACAGCAGTCAAATCGCTTAAGAAGTGGTACAGAGATAAGTTATTGTACAAGGATTCAGATGCTGATGGAGAAGTTCATTCAGTTCTGGAGATATGAGTGTCTGAGGATTTCTTCAAAGATAGATCGTGTACTTGCAGAAAATATTACATGGTATTTGCATTGCTTTATATTTAGAAAAATACTGTTGTCGCACCAGCATGCTTTCCTGTATCGAACCCTGAATTGGACTCTACCAGTAGATAGAAGCAGCCGGGTGGACTCTTCGTGATTGTGAAGCAGGGACCAAGTAGCAAACTCCCAATACTTGGCCTGCCACTCCCAGAGGTATCATTCCAATTGGAGGACATTGCGACCACACCCAATTTCAATATGCCCCAACCGTTCTTAGCGAAGACGATGGACCTTTGGTCGGCCAGGACTCGAACTCACTACCTTTCGATAATGAGCACTATGCCTAAACCAACCAGGCCCCCGCTGCCTAATAGAAAAAAATACAGTAAATTCATTATAATGATCACATTAATAACGTTTTATCCTTCAAAAATGTTTATTAAAAAGAGATTTCTAGGCGTCTTATACACGAGCAAGTACAGTACATCATTTTATATTTATTTTATAAAATATAAATAATTTTTTTCTATATAATCAAAGGTATAATTAAAAACTGAATTTAGTAATTTAAAACCTGTATATTAAAGCATTTCATTTATTTTAAAAAACCGGCAATCATTACTAAATTAATATGTCAGTGAATAAGCATCCAAAAGCTTCCATTTAAAAATATTTTAAATTGTGTTATTTGCTTCCTCGGATTGATTCGGTTTCATTTCATTACACAGAGGAAACATTTGGGTTCATAATTATAACGAGAGATAAATTACGAACAGAAAATTAGAAAGAATACGAAAAACATTTTTTTTAGTTTCATTTAGTCTTTAATTAAAAGTTAGTTACTAGCAAATAATTTTAAGCAAATTTGATTTATTTATGCTAACATTTATGTTATGAAAATTAATTAAGATTTCTTTCATGAACACAAATCACTGTTTATCAATGTCTTTTTTTTTAACTAGTTTTGTTGTAAGTGCTTTTCTAATCCAACCTTGACCTTGGGAGACAGAATCAATAAACAAAATGTTTAACTTCACTAATTGGGAAATGCTCCAGGGCTTACTGAACTTATTTGTTGAACTTTTTTCTCTACAAAACTGACAAAAACCAAAGCAGACTTCACGCAAACTACACGCTTTTTTCACAAATTCAAAACAAAGAATTTTCACTGATACTCCCCCTAATGATGAATACATAACTGTGTATGCGAGCCTTTGATATCATCTTAAGGCTAACGGGCGTGGAATTCTCACCTGTCACCCAAGGCTTCATAATTTTCAACAGTGGTCTAGTAACTAAGTTACATCTGAGCTGGCACCAGCTATCACACCACAACAGCGAAAAGATACAGGACGTCACATATAAACGTGGACATATCCCCTACGGAACTCCAACAAACCAGTAGGGGAGAAAGTGGTCAATCTCCCTATTACTCTCCTTTTAAACCTTTGACCATTTTCAAATAAATATTCACTATTCAAACTAATTTAGCCTCTGCCCGATAAATTATCTGTTTTGCTACTTATTCTAGAATGGTGATTAAATAAAATAACTTCCATTAATACACCTTTATCAGATACAATTAGCAGTAACAGAAATATAAGCGAGCATTTTTGTAATACCTTTTTACGAAAAATATTTGTACCTATGTTGAAACAAACTCCGTTTATAGAATTGTTTTCCCCTGTGCGAAATAAACGTATCATTGTAGTGCAGTAAAACATTAAAAGAACTAAGTTTTGGAAGCAGTGCGAGCTTCTCATGGAAAATAAGAACATTCATTTTCTCATCTGCATTGTAAGCGAGGAATTTAATTTCTCAAGAGAAGATTCTTTCTCTCGGGCTGAAGAATGATCTTCCATGGCACACATTAATCAAATACAGATAACAGATGGAATAAATTTCGCTAACATCGATTCAATCCTTAAAAATAGAAATTTCACGTTCAGCTTCAAAACAGAGTAAAAAAGGAAATTGAATTGTAATCACTTTTTTCAAATAAAATATTGATACTGGATTGCTTAATAAGTTTTTTTTAATGCAAGCTTTTTATTATTTAAACTCTGGCGATTATAATTTCATTAAACAAGCCGAGATAGCTCATTCTCTTTGTCGGGAAGCAGTGCGTTCAAATAGTGATGCAACTGAAAGTGCGTCACGAATGGCAGCTATGACATGCTCATATGGGTCGCAATATCCTCCTTTTAAAATCATATCTTTTGGAGGTGGCAAGCCAAATCTAAAGGGTTTTGATTTTAAAATGCAAATGAGAATCATGACAAGAACCATGAAAGCCAAGCCTAGTAGCAATTCAATGCTGGTTTGGTGATTGGTTAAACGACTTGAACCGATGGAAACTCAGCGGCCCCTGTGCATCAATAGTGCATGGAACAGTGCACTATTTGTCACCTCGGCCGTAGAGCGGCTGTGGTATCCCCGCCCGTTCAGCTGAAGTGAACGGTGTGATGAGTTAATGGCATATGGCCCGGTGAGTTTTTTTGATTCGATGAAAAGGGAGTGAGAGCAGCGATGATATTTATCCCATGCAGTTTTGTATTCTATTCGTATAGCAATGCTGTTGCTGGCTTGAATAACAGATAAACACTGTCGTTTAAAAATAATTTAATGTTTGTGTATTTTTGTTAATAAGCCAGACAATGTTAAGGAAAACACATTTTAAATATGTGTATAAGTTTTTCATATATAAAAATACTTACGTTGGAAGACTTTTTTTAATATTTAAAAATAAATTCAAAATGTGTAGTAAAAATTCATATAGTATACTCATATATGTGAAATGCATTTCATCAATCATCTAAAAATTTTTCACTCTTGGACATTTTAGTATTTTTATTGAACGACATAAAATTAACATTCAATAATTTCAGTTTTAGAGATTTGCTTTTATTTTTTTACTAATAGGAAAATGTAATAATGATGTAATAATATTTGTATATTATTTTGCTATATATTATAAAATCTCTCAACCATAACTTATATTGCTTTGGCTTACTCCTTAATATTTATCATTGATTAAACAAAGAAACTGGCATTTCTTTTTTATTTATTTATTTTTGGATAACTTTATTACTCCCTATTTTATTAATTTTTTTGTTTATCAAATAATACTCACTAGATTTTTAAAATTATCTTCATTAATTAAATAAACTTTAAAAGACTCCATATTTTGAATACTTTGTAAAGGAAAAACTTCACACACAGTAGGTAACCCAACTTCATTTGACTTGGATTTTAACTGCTGAATTTCTTTAAGTCTCTTTCAAACTGTTGCATATGTATCTGAAAGTTTTCTAAAATTGTTGCTTATTATACAAAAATGAAAAAAAATATTAAAAAGTAAAATATATTAAATCAAACTTTAAAAAAAATCCACACCTTTACACATTACATTAATGAAAAACCATAGTTTATATTTAGAAGAGTCAGACGCCAAAATATTTGAATATAAGTAGATTCACATGGAATTTTATAGAATTTTTTTAAGGTTTTAAATGATTTACCAAGTAATATTAATGAATTATTTCACTTAAGATTATATCATAAATTTTAACAATGTTTCCATCATTCATCATGACACAATTATTTTATCTGAGCCTTTAATTATGAAATAGGGGCCTCTTAATTTTAAATAGCGCTACCCAGCTATACTAAGTCTTATCTTTAACAATGATGGCTTAAGAGGTATTTATTGTACAACTTCTAAATTTTCAGAGATATCTGTTAATTGTATGCCATTTAATTCCTTGTATCTTTTATACACTTGCTGAAGGGGTTTTGTCGATGATTTAATAAACTGTTTCAACTTCTCTAAATAAGTTTCAAACTAAAATTATCTAGGTGGCCATACTTTTTTACATCTTCAATAAGATGATAAAATGCATGTATATTATAAGTAACAAATTCTTTTCCATATAAAATTGTACATTCTTCAATAAAGATTCTAAGCAAGGAACCAGCATATTCAAAATATTCTATACAATATTTTTCACTGACTAGAATTCGAATTGAAAAATGCAGCAAGAGAAAATGATGGTAATATTTCTCAGATGGTAAATTTTTCAATATCACTGGTCCTTTATAGAAAAGAAATTGTCTCCATTCGGTAACTTTCCACCGATCAATAAGTTTTAAAGACCTGGGTTTTCGTTGAAATTCAGTAGGAATAAATTTTACACATTTCAACAGTTGATCAGATTATAGTTATATCAGCATTTCTTAATCTGCAAAAATGAGCACATTTACAACAAGAAGAAATTAATTTTCGTACAACACCTAAAATGACAAAATGAATGTGTAATCCAAAGGAAATTTGCTTATCAAACCAATATTTAATTCTTTAAAAGGAGATTCTCCAGTAAAATGGCAATCAAAATTA
The DNA here is from genome assembly GCA_037975125.1 of Latrodectus hesperus. Lineage (NCBI taxonomy): Eukaryota > Metazoa > Arthropoda > Arachnida > Araneae > Theridiidae > Latrodectus > Latrodectus hesperus. The sequence goes on from CM075862.1 coordinate 30,572,490, forward strand.
GAATCATCATCGTCTCTCAAAGGAGAGTTAATTTCTGGATAAGTCATTCTTCGATACCATTTACCTTTTAGTGAGCATTTATCACAACTATATTAACCAATAAATAATTTACCACAGGTAACGAAAGTTCTTGCTGGTGTATCAAATTACTGCATTAACAAAAAATGAAAATGTTTCACCAGAAATTTCTAGACCAGCATAACAAACTATTTTTAGGTCTTTAATTCTTCTAGAATCTCCTTGAAATTTGGTTTCTTTTCACCAAAGTACCAGTGAGAAAAGGTTTATCTGTGGTTCCTTTAATACTAACTAATATTGGCCTAAACTGATATGATGAACTGCTATATAGAAGAAATCCATCAATATGCAAATTTAAACTTATCTTTAGTTTTCCATCCATACTCAAGTTTTCGTGTAAAAATATTTTTTAAATTGAAATGGAAAAATTCACCTTGCATTTTTGATACAAAGACAAATGTAGGTGTACTGAGCAATGTTCTAGCATCTAATGGCAATTATGTATGATATGGTTTAAGTACATTTAATATATCATTTATTGCAATATGAGTTAAATTATTTTTAAAAAAATATTGTTTTAATTTCCTTTCAATCCTCCTATAGGAGCTGAACTATTAAAGATATCTGATTCCTTATTTAAAGAGTTAAGTGTTTCTATATCTTTAATTGTGTCACTACATTGTTGAACTGGATCAACATCTAAGCTTCTATAGGCAGCCTGAGAATTTGATTGTTTAGAAGCATTATCACATTCAATTTTGCTTTTCGGTTCCAGTATTTTTAAATCATTAAGATGTCTTTTTACATTAGATTGGATTTTATGGCACAGGTGTCGTATAATCCACGATTCCAAATTCTGAATTTTTTTGGCGATGAAGAAATGTTGCCAAGATGACGTATCGTGACTTGCGCGATGACTTAAATACTAGGGTTACCAAAATAGAATTTTCTGCAATATTCTTATAGGTCTCCATATGTAAGAGGTAATAAAAATGAGGTTTCCAGATATATAAGATAATGTGTGACGCCAAAAAATCGCCATTCTCAGAATTGGGCATCCTGGATTATACGGCACCTGTGCCGATTTTACTAAATTTATTCCGTCTGGAATAAAGCTTTTGATCGCTAAATTTATTAGAAAATGCTAACCTGTTTATCTCCAAGCTTCAAATAGTAATCCTCGAAAAAAAATCATTGTCAACATAGCACTTTAGGGATGTTTAATCATGTGGTACGATGCAAGTATGCATTAAAATTTTCTAAAGGTTTTTAATTATCATAATAATTGTAGCTTATTATTAATAATATGGATATTTATAGACATCAAAAACAATGAACAAACTAAAGTTTAATTTCACAATAAAGTTATTTTGTATTGTTTAAAATAGATTGTTTGCTGTTTATTCTGACTTAATTTTACAAATAAAAAATAATGATTACCTTGATAACAAACAATGTGACAGAATTAAATATAGAAACTACAGGATATATATTTTTCATTTTAAAGATATGTACTTGTTATTTATTTAAAAGAATTGATAATATTTACCAAAAAAATCTGTAAAAAATATTTTCTCGTACGACAATTAAGAATAGCTAATTACCCAGCGGAAATAAACATGTAGAAATAATTAAATAAAACAATGAATTTCAAATATGGCCGCTACGCATGCGTAGACCTATTAATAAGTCTGCGCATGATTTTATTTTTCTTCAATCTCAATGGTAAATGCTGCAGCCACCGTCAAGCGACCTCTCTATCAGTTGCCGACGACGGTGTTGTGCACAATATGCAGTAGAAAAACCAGTGACCGTTTAATATATAAGTTACTGGGCATGTAGCGCTGAGAAAAATCGGTGTAAAGTGAGTTGCCAATGAAACCGGAGAATGGCCATTGTTATATCATTGAGCCTCTGCTACTGGTGAAGATTCCTCACTCATCCTCAAGGAACGGTATTTGAATTTAGTATTTAGCCCTTATATTATAGGATTTTATGAACTGTCTGCCTAACATAGGAATTGCTCCCGCCAATAAATCTGTGTCTGTTTGTTGCCAGGGTAACAACACCTGTTTCATTTTCGACAAGGGAAACCAGAGAGAAGGCACCTATTTTGTATTACTGAAAGGCTTGTTGGCGATTATGGCAATCTTTTTTTTATTATTTTTTAAAAAACTGTTTCATATATTTATTTAATTTTACAAATTTAATTTAAATTTAAAATTGATTAAAAAAACTAATTAACAAATTAAATAAAATTTAATTAATCTATGCAAAAATTTTCAAGATAAATATTTTTATAATCAAAGGATTTATTTCGCTTATTCTAATCAAAATTGGGAGATATTTTAATTCGTAAAAGTAACCCATTTAACATTTGTCATAAATAAAATCAACATCCTAGAAATCGAGAATTTAACTGTCTGTCATTGGAGTCGGTTTCAATTGTCGACAAACATTTTCAAGCCTTCAGACCAATTTTTCAGACCGTAATTTTTTTTCACGCCAGTTCAAGCATTTTTATACATTTCATTTCTCAGTGAATTATGCCACATTACTGTATGAATCAAATCGACAATATTCTCATCATTTAATTAGTTTCCAGTTTTCATGTACATTATAAAATTCGTTCCAATGAAATTCATTTTTCAAAACATTACCCTGTTGAAAGAAATATATATGATGTATATATTAATAACATTAAGCTGTAATATTACTTAAAAAATAATGAGTGCCCACTAGATGGCAGTGCTTAATATGTAATGTTAAGATATGTATAGGTAACTGAGCAGAGAGAGTGTATGTAGGAGCTAGCTAAAAAAATGTCTGCATAATAATCCTAATTCTAAATAAATCTTTACATATTAGTAAATTTAAGAACTTCTTCTTCCCCGCCCCTTTGCTACTCACACGTCATCTAGTAAACAAAAATGGAATATATAATGATATATATGGTAAAACTTCATAGATTGGGAAACCTTAGTAAAACATTTAAAGACGCGTCTGGTCCAGGTAACACAAAAATACCGTATGTTTTCTTATATAATAAAATAATTATAACATAAACATAAGTAATTAATTAAAATATTCTAACATAAACATAATATTTAACATAAACTGCACTTAATATTTCACATGTTACATAATAACATTAGAGTTTATTTTTATCTTAGATTCGTGTTAATTGCTGTAATTATTCTCAAATTCTTATTGTAAGTGCTCTCTCTCTCTCTCTCTGTATATATATATATATATATATATATATATATATATATATATATATATATATATATATATATATATATATATATATATATATATATTACAGTGATAATTTAACTCACCGCTAAAGTAAGGTAAAGGTGACGGTAGAAGAAATAACTGCAAAAATTTTCTTGCCAATCAAAACTTTGCGATTTTACGTCACTTTGAGTACGGCGATTTTGAATATTTCTAACGCAATTTTGTGAAAGCGTAGTTCTAAACTATGCTTTCACAAAATTGTTACATGTTAATTCTACTAAATATATGAGAATATATATTATGAAATATGAAAAAGTAAAACGTGAATAAACAATGCCGCTTTCATTTGTTAAGTCCTTCAAAGTTAGAGATGATGTTTTATTATATTTTCCCTTTCAATAAATCGAGCAATATAGCTACAATGTCAATAATCCGGATAACGTCAATTTTGAATACATTTATGAGAATTCTTTTTCTTTTTTTTTTATCGTCTATAACACTTTTTACTCGCAGCACGCTTACACAAACAAATCTTAGTTTTTCCTTCTTAATTTCAAATACAAAATTAATAATTTGAACTTCAAAAATACTTACTTTATTTCCTTTTCTCAATGTCTTCATTCCTTTTGAATATATTCAAAGGAATCATTTCATTCACTTAAACTCGTATCTTTAAAAAAGAAACAGAACTATATATTTTTTATATTTGTTTCTTATATTCTTTTGGTAGCAAAACATTACGTAATGTTTAAACATTGTTATGATTTTTATTCTAAGCTGTGTGTGTGTGTGTGTGTGTGTGTGTGTGTGTGTGTGTGTGTGTGTGTGTGTGTGTGTGTGTGTGTGTGTGTGTGTGTGTGTGTGTGTGTGTGTGTGTGATAACATGCTTAAAATATGCTTCTTTTTTTACCACATTATTTTTATACCACATTATTTAATTAATTATTTTTAAAATATTTGACACATAAACATAAGAACCCTATCATTTTTAATTAAAATTTTCAAAGAATTACTTAACTTTCTACAGATATAAATTTTTTCTATAAAAACAAAATTTTAATTAATAATGTTATAAAACGATAATTTTAATTTATTTTGACAAAATATTTTTTCATCTGCATTTTCGATTTGAATGTGTTATCTGTTTATTGATTATCAGAGAATACCAAGCAATAAACCCACAGTTCGAAATTCGTTATTTTAAGAAATCAAATTTGGCATTGTAATTTGCCGCTAATTCGGTCCTGAATTTTACTCTTGGTAATTGAGTTGGTTCAAATAGGATACAACCTGTATTAAAATTAGATTAAAATCATGATTTGAATCATGAACTAGATTAAAATCATGATTTTCAGGCATATCTATGTCTGCTAAAACGCGAGCAGGAATACTTTTTTCTTATTTTTAAATGTTTTATTTTTATATTTCGGAATTTTTTAAAGAAACACATTTAATTACACAAACAATAAAATGCGATATATAAATCTGAACCCTCTATGAGCACTACAGGTAATCAAATTTCCAAGAAAGGAATGAAATATAAAAACTCTACCTAAAGAATGTGTTTTTTTTTTCAACTGATGATGGCATCATTGTTACTGCAGACGGTATCCACAAGGCTAAGGATCACTGCACAAACCAAAGAATCAATAACTTCCGTTCAACTTGGCCTTTCTTTATTTTGTCGTTGGGAGTATTATCTATCTCTAGCTCAGTTTGATGAGCAGGCAAAAAACTATATATAAAAACATCTTACTGGCAGCTGCTGGACATAAGGGTTATGTTATCTCTCACACATATAGATATAGATATCTGAGTGTGTGTTTTGAACTAACAATTAAGGCAACGATTTAAAATTTTATAGTGAATAATCACTTCCTGAAATTTCTGATTAACAATGACGACGCAAAATATGCATCACCTAACCAATTTTTTTTTCTTTTCTCAAAGCTGAAGTACATCAAGGTAATTCTTTTATTACACTATTATAGGTGTTAAAAGTCCTGTGTTCAAATTTTCTCAACATTAAAGAAAAAATTATGGTTTCTCTCTACTGTCTGTGCGAGTGTCTGCCATTTGTCTGGACAAGCGTTGCGTGAATCATTTCCAGAAAGCGAATCGTAAGCTTGTCTTGTTCCCCCAATAATTGGTAAATTTTGGATATTTTCACCCGTGATTAAAAATAATCGAGATACGGGATACGCTGTATTTCATTTTAAAACTTTAAATTAACCTGATTTTTTCTTTGTTATTTGACAATGGATAAGAGACAAACTCAACAATGAATAAGTGACCTTTTTTTAATTATTTTGACTTTGATAACAAATTTTCAAATGTCCTCTGAATGATCAAAACGTACATCAAATAATTTCGAAGAAGAAAAACACTTATTTTAATCGGTGGATAACGGCCACCTAAACGAAAATGCATTGAAAAATCACACAAAACTTCAAAAATAACACAATATAAATAGTTTTCCAAACTCAGTTATAAATTATTCTTTATGCGTTGAATATTGACTGCATAAAAAATTCTCACAAAGAAAACAATTCAAAACCTTAGAAATAAATGGAAATAGCTTTTTCAAGCAAAATTAAGGCACGAAGCTACTACATTCAGGATCTCCCATCTAAACTGGTAGAACCCTTCTTGGGTTAGGTACAGGGGAGTTGGCTGGTGTATACTACATTCAGGATAGGCCGCGTGGCGTGGTTTGTTAGGGCGTCGTATTCATTATCGGAAGGTAGTGAGTTCGAATCCCAGCTTAACCAAAAATCCTTCGTGTTCATTAAAGGCGGCTGGGGCACGTTAAAACTGCACTTGGTCGCAATGCCCTCCATAGTGAAATGATAGCTCTGGGGATGGCAGGCAAAGTATTGGGGTCTTATTGGTCCCTGATTTAAAATCACAAAGAACATGCACACGTGCTGCTACTATGCTAACATGCTACATAGCAACAACATGCAAGCTAGGTACAATGAAACATGTTGGTACAACAACTGCATTCATTATAGATATACCTCGGTATATAAAAGCCCGAAAGTGAAGTTAACGGAAGTATTTTAAATGAAAGAGGAATAAGTGATAAGAGAAAAATTATATGGAGACCAGTACTAAATTAGGAACTCGAAGGCACTGGATATATAAATCTAGTATCGTACTGGGGTAATAATACTTATGTAATGTAATTGGAATATGCAATACTTACGTATCGTGATAAATTACATATGAAAAACTGAAAAAATTAATGACCGATCAAACCATTTCATCTTTTTTGATAATTTCAACAATTACGTTGGAATTGAATTGAAATTTGCATATACCGCACAAAGCACAAAAAAAAATCGAACAAGAAAGACCGCACAGAAACAGGTTTGAGTGCAAATCATAATATTGTACAAGAACTTGAAATGTTTCAAAATCAATAAAAACAATTTTTTAGTTCTGAAATTGCAGCCTGCTTTTCAAATAAAGTAATGGACGTTAATTGCCAATCGTAGATAGAAAATGAGACCGCATTTCAATATGCCTCTATTGTTAAAGTTTTATTTGAGAGTCATAATCCTACGATATCTGCTTCTTAAAAAAGATTCACAAAACTCAAGATTGTCATTAAACATTCATTATTCATTCATCCAGAATAATCATTATTCATTATGTTTTTATTATATCGAATAGTGACCCCAGATCCACAGATGAAAGTAAATTAGAAATACTGAAAAAATACTCTTCAGATTTGTCAAGACTGGCATTATAATTGCAGAATATCAGTTATGGGCAGGCTGGCATTATGGGATGCGTTGCTCCACACTTCCAACTGAACAAGATTTTGTTGTGGAGTCCGACTTCCTCAGTACATACATGCCATTGGTACCCGTTTATTGGGTAGGCACAACCATTCACAACCCATTCATACGAAGAAAGGATAAATACAGGATAGACAGAAAGAGAAAGTACATCCATGCTCGAACTGAGATACAAACCCAGGACCTCCTTATCCACAGTCTGGCACTCTGATCACTAGACAGGGTGGGCGGCTTGGGACCGATAAGATTATAATATATTATGAAAACTTTACCATAATTTAATATTATCTCTAATATCCATGAAATTTACAAAATTTGAGTTACTTTGTCTCTTTTATTATTGTAGAGCTGAAACAGTATTTCCAACTATGAAGTACTTAAAAATTTGCTTAAAAGGCAGTAATGCATCTAAAATGTGTTTCAACAGGCATATATATATATATATATATATATATATATATATATATATATATATATATATATATATATATGATATATAAATGTGCACATATGTATATACATATGTGTGTGTGTGTGTTTATCAAAATAATGGAAACATCATTGAAAAAAGAGACTTCTTCAGACTTGCTACGTAAATATTAAAATATAATAATACCTCTATGACTTATTTTTTATACACTGCCAGCAGCTGGTAAAAGCTGAAACATACCAACATTCCTCGAGGTATCGAGTCTAAAGTCACGACAGTACACACGCATCACAAAAAGGTATGTTCGGCAAAGCAAAATGGTGCAGAAGGTCTGGAAAAAAGACAGACGGGTATTGAAGCGGATTGTAACGTCTAAAACGCTAACAGTTGCAGAAAAAGTGTACGCAGATCTCAATTAGCATATGAATTCTCTAATGTCAATGATTAAAGTTGAAATGCAGCATTATAAGCAGAACAGTTACGGCAAAGCAGCAATTCCCAAGCCAGTTGTCACGGATGTTAATGCCAAGCGTCGTCTACAGCGATGTCACAATCACGAAACCTGGTCGATTGATAAGAGGAAGAAAGTAATATGGTATGGTAGCCTTTTTTCACAATTTTTCCTACAACAAGTAGGGTGTACGTTTGGAGGACACTTATACATGCGTATAATCGTGATTGTCTTCTTCCCACTGTCATGCATGGAGGTGTATGTGTCATAATGCGAGTGATCATTTCGTGCTTTTCTGCTGAGCCAGTCACATGCTTGAAGGGAACTACGAAGAAGTATACATACATACATAGCGATGTAGGCGAGCCCTGGTCTGTACCTTTAGGTTGAAGAGTTTGGAATACTAGGCCATCACCAAGTGCCTCGTCATTTTGAACCACGCACAGGTGACGAAGTCACACCTGAGCTGGCACCCTCCTCTCCACATCCACGCCACAATAGCGGAAGTATTTGGACGTCACATATTAACGTGGACACTTCCCCAACCCACAGAGCTGCAGCAACCTAGTGAGGGAGTGTACGTCGTCACCCTCCGAATCACAGCCCTCGGCAAATGATGCTTCACTTTGCTGATCTTAACGGGAAGCGGCGTGAAGCTCTGGAGCTTTTACGAAGAAGTATGGAGAAATTTTAGCTGACCGTCCTGTAATGCAAACTTCATTTACTGCAATAGATTGAATTTTCCAGGAGGATAATGCACCTCTCTGTCCGACGTCTCTTTTGAATCATGGTTTGATGAATGCGAGGATGAAGTGAAACATCTAAAATAATATCTACACAATCATTTTTTGAGAATTCAATACAGAATCGAAATCCTCCACTCTAGCAACTCTCTCAGATCATTTATAATATTTCCAAGTAGAATTTTACACTATTTCTTTAGACATTATTCAGCCTTTTTATGAATCAATCCCTAGGCGAATCCAATCTTCATTACATACCAAAGGCGGTCTTACATCATACCTATAAAGGATTTTTTATAAATCTAAGGTGTTTCCAGTATTTCGAAAATTACCTGTATATGTATACAGTTATAGGCGATATCCACCACCCACACCGTCAAATAATGATACTGAGGAATTATTGAAGAATAACAAACACAATAAGTGGCGCAAAATTATTCTCCATTTTATTACTTTCTGAACTAAATGACTTTTGCAAAAATTTATAGATAAATTTATCAACCGATTTAAGAACTTCAGCATACTTGGTTAAGATAACAATTATCGTAAATTTGCAATATACGAAAAAAGTTCTTTTTAAATGGAAGGAAATTAGATTAATTTTCCTCACAGAATAATAATTTTATTTGTAAACTGGTGACTGAAACAGCGAGAAAAATGCGAATTCACATTCTGAATTCTTCGTCGACGGGTCCAATAGGTGAAGAAACTTGGAAAGCAAAAGACAACTATTTCCCCGCATCATACAAAAGCGCTCATCAAGACGATGGTATAAAAGACGATAATGCTTCGGCATTCCAAAGCGAAGATTTTGGAATAAATGCCATCTGTCTTCCTCAGTCGCCATGGTAACCGATTCCAAACGGAAGGCAGTGTTTGATGAGTGTGATGATGAACTATGAGCAACGAAGACCTCGAAGCAAAGAAAAAAAGACACACACACACACACTAATTTCATTTCGATTGACCAATGTTTCCTTTTATTCAACCAAAGCTTGACTGCTGCTTGAAAATAAGCATCTCTTTTGTGGAAAGAGTTTCATTTTGTGTCACGCATGATTTAATTTGAGCTCTTCATTTTTGTAATCGAAGGGGCATAACTTTCAGCTAAGCTAAAGAATAAATTTTAAAATGAAATAAAGACTTTATTCCCAGTTTTATATGCATTATTTTGCTTCAACTATAAATGAAAAATCAACTTTTGAGGCTAAATACTCGTAAATTTAAAATATTTTCATTTCATTCCTAATTTACGAAATAATTTACAAGTGTAAATTATTTTGTAAATTTTGTAAATTTTTGTAAATTAAAACATTTCTAATTTACAAGTGTAATTTAATAACAGAATTACAAACACATGAACAAGAAATTTTGAGGAATCTTCATCATTTTTGTACTAACAAAGTAAACAATTATAGCGAAAAATTCAACACAGATTAAGTTAAATACTTGACAAACAACTCAATTGATTTTATGTATTGGTATCACTATTAGGTGTCATGTAGTGTTTTAGATTTAATAAAGTTAATATGACTAGTCATTATTAACGGGTCAATGATATTCTCAAAATATTATATTCAAAACCACAATTTGCAAAAGAAAAATATATCAAATTATTTGGCCTTTATTTATAAACTATAGTTGTTTATCATCCCCTTGAACAGCAGAGCTAGATCAGGTCCATCAACCCATTCACCCTGAAGAAGTCCGTTACCAATTGGGGATCTTGAACCAGGTCCTGCCTTTTGAACCCCAAACAAGATAAAACGTGCCCAAGGGAGGCCTGTGCAAAAGTACACTTAGTGCAAGTTTTGAAGTGTATATTACCTCCAACAAAAGTCATTGATGACAGATGACCACAAAGGAATCGGTTAAGAGAAATACTTTGTGAATTAAAACCATAGCTGGGCTAAGAGGCAGCTTCTACGATCAAAGACCTGGAAAACCCGTTGCAGAAGACTGACATAATTCCGGAGCCCACAGACATTAGCTGGACACAGTGGAGTGGCTTTCACATTTTGGGTGGCCCTACCAGGAGAATATACTCCGGACGTACTTCGCCCACTCCTCTCAGTGCCACCCCCTCACCATTGTGAGTCAATCTGTAGGACTAGAGAAGTATTTGTAAACTAAATTCTTGGATTATATCATTGTTGTGATCCTTAATTTCAAAGTACTACCGTCATGCTACAGGAAAGTGGAGTAGAAATTGGAAAAAAACCAATTATAAACCAATTCAAAATGCAGACACTTTGGGAATGAAACCATCCCCTCCGAATATGCAGCAGCACACTTCCCTGACCAGAGTTCAGTTTGAGTCCTGTAGTAGAAACCGGACCAAGCAGAAGACTTCCAGGCTTAGCTGCTACCCTATTTCCTTCAATGAACACGATGAATCTTCGGTTAATCCGAGTTCTAACTCCTTGTCTTCAGAACCCTTCACCAACCGGGAAACCACACCAGTTCACAGAAAAATTTCCAATTAAGGACTGAATATACTCAATAGATATTTATTAATTACAGAGCTTCTTGGGGGGGAATCTGCACGCGTTACAAGATTTTTGTAAAGGATATTTTGTACATTGCCAGGTCCCTAGATAATTTGAGTAGCTGAGGATAAATAAAACTCCATGGGGACAAGATACATGGGAACATTTTTAATCAATTGAAAGCAGTCGTAATATCCACATTTCTGGTAGAATATTCAGAGAGTAATGTAAGGATAAATCAAAAATTTGAAATTTCGAGTTCTCTTTTCACAAGAGCAGAGGAATATTCTATTCTAAATCGGAATGGATTCTATTCAGCAAATTAGATCCATCATATCCGTTGTAATGAAAACAAGGAAACTTTTCCAGCATTATGGTAAAAAATTTACATTATAAACAGGTCACAACTGCTATTAAATTTCAAATATTTTGTATCCAAAAAGACCAGAATATAGGATACTGTCGTAAATGGTTTCTTGTAAGGATGCAATCAATTTATCCAAGAAGCCTTGTCCTGCAGGCAATGTTCAAGAATAGGTCATGTGTATAATGAAAAGTGTTGCAAATAACACCATCAACGGATTCAAATCCATAGGATAATCAAACTGATAGATTTTGATAGAAGCCATTCAGCATTATACCCTAGTAATAAGATTGCACTCTTAGTGAAAGATTCTCTGGTTCCAAATACAACTTAACAATGAGAGTTACGTTTTGTGTTCTTCTTTCTATGAGCAGAACCAGACACTGTTATCAGTAAAATGTCTGACTGCTTTTCCTGCCTTTGCAATTCTATAAGGGGTGAAAATGATGGCTTTTTATCTTGTGGGTTCCCCAAAGGGGTGCGTCATTTAGAAGCAGAACGCTCCCCATACTTAGCCTGCCATCCCCAAAGGTATCATTTCTTATGGACAACATTCAGATCACTAAGCACCGAACGTGCTCACGAGTGATCATTGGTTGAGTCTTGATTCGAACTGACTACCTTCCGATAACGAGCGTCCTAACAACCAGACCACCTCAATCAATGAGAATGATCTCTTAAAATGCAATCCTATTTAAAACAAGTTTTAAATATTTTCCTTTTTTATCAAAGTTCCTAATTTGAAATTTAATTTATCGACTTGTTTGAGTTTCGAATTTGTAATCACATTCACAATTATTTGAAGAAATTCGACTGCATAATGCGTGCATAGAATACATTAAATGTTCATTGAACAAAATGGGTATGCATTTAACGTAAAGATAAATTAGGAATAAGAAATAGATGATTTGTGTACCAAATACATAAAAATAACAGCTCATAAGAAATATCTCCATAAGTTAACTAGATCCCGGAGCTCAAATTTGTTGAAATATATATTTTTTCAAAGCATTACAAATTAAAACAATACCAGTTGTTCTTTCCTTTCTTTTTTATTTTTATACATGCTAATAAAACAATTTTTTCGATACAATTGCATTTGCTTAAGGGAAATATTTTATTCTCAACCTGATTTTGCGTGGTATTTTTCATGCGATTTTTTATTCAGTACATGAAAATTTCAATCTAATTAGAAAGTAATTGATGAAATTATCATTAAAAAATGAAATGGTTTAATTGGTCATTTAGTTTTTGATTTCTCACATGTATATTTCGTCACATTATATAAGTATTGTGTAACATTACATAAATATTGTGTGTATGTGTCACTTACATAAGTATTGTGTCACATTATTTAAGTATCAGCCACATTATATGCTTATATTGTTTCTAACATATATATTTCGTCAAATTCTCTCTAAATATTGTATAACATTATAAATTACTTCCAAAAGTTAAACACGGAGAGGAAAATGCTAATTTCCGGAAGCCAATCAGAATAGAAGAGGATGCAAATCGCTGCAGAGGTAGATGGAAGTATGTTAGGTAACAGCCAATTGCGCTTTCATATCAAGAAATATGCAAAAAAGGCAGTCTTATAAGGTACCAGCTTTATGAAGGGTTACAGAACTTGATTGTAAGTGCTGATAGAAGGTGTTTAAAACTTTCGTACAATTTGTTTTCAAGACATACGTGTTCAAGACATACGTTTTCAAGACATACATGACTTCCAGAAGACGAATGCAAGATTCTGATCACTGGCGTGCTGTGGGGTGCATTGAAGCAGGACAGTCGATCTCAGAAGTTGCTCTTTTCTTCGGCGTTCATCATTCTGTAATTTCACATTTATGGAAACAATTCCAAACCACACAGACAGTTGTTCGAAGGCCCGTAGCCGGTCGCCCAAGGGTTACAAACCCCGCGGAAGATAGATATATTGCGATTTTAGCCAAGCGGAATCGCAGAGCGACCTCCACACGTGTGACATCTGTGATTACAGCGTCCATTGGTAAGGTGATATCTGCAGCTACTGTACGCCGAAGATTACATATGAGTGGACTGTACACCCGGGTGCCTCGAGTTTGTGTTTGTCTATCCGTCCAATCAAGAGGGGCCTGATTAAAGTGGTGCCGCAAACATGTCAGTTGAACTGTGTCTGACTGGGGCAATGTCATGTTTACTGATGAGTCAATATTTGCTCTGGAGCCAGATGACAAGCGTATAAGGATATGGCGTGAACAAGGAACACACAATCTGCCCCAAAACATCACAGAACATCACGCATTCCGAGGCGGAAGCCTTATGGTGTGGGCAGGGATTTCATTAGGATACCGCACCGACCTGCACATCTTTAAACGGGGTTCTGTGATGGCTGTCCGGTATCAAGATGAAGTCCTAGAACCCACTGTGAAATTGTACGAATCAGCAGTTGGCCTTACTTTTGTTTTAATGGACGATAACGCACGTCCCCATAGAGCTGACATCGTCGATGACTACCTACAGAGTGAGGGTATGGCGTGGCTCTAGTATATTTTCCCAGCCTTAATCCCATTGAAAATCTTTGGGATGCTCTCGGCCGTGCACTATCTTCACATTTCCCACCTCCAGTCACTCTTATTGAGCTGAAAACTGCTCTACAAGAAGAATGGCTATTGCTTAATTCTGCGTTGGTTGACCACCTAATTAAAAGCATGATCACAAGGTGTAAACTGTGTATACAGATGAGAGGTATCACATACCCTGTTAATGTCTTTTTTTCATTTTGTGCTTTTTATTTTCACTTTATACATAAGTCTGCTTAAATCTCCGGTACGTCATTATCTGATTATTTACAAAAATCAAATATTGTTTTCATTTCTGTATATAATTATTGATTTTATTTTATGCATATAAATATATATGCTACTTTCCTGCCGAGTGTTGTGTCAATCCAAGCAGTATTTGTTGATTGTTTTGCATTTTACATCTTCGTGCTAAATTTATGGAAGTGAATGAATATTCGTCATTTTATATATATATTGTTTCTCACGTTTATATTTCGTCACATTATAAAAGTAATCTTGTTCGCACTGGAGTCAACAATGCCTTACATACGTCTTGTTGACACCAGTGCAAACAACATTTATACAAAGAGTGTTTTCAAGTTCCTAGCATAGTACCGGTCCGTATAATTTTATTTAAAATATTAGCCTCGTTTTCATTAAGTTCCCTTTTCTGCTTTGCCTTACCGGCTGAATGACGATCCTCGCGTCTTTTTGCATCCCAAAAAGCAATTCCCAATAATTTCGCAAGGTTTTCAGTTATTTGCTGAGACTTTATTACGCAGTCCTTCCTTATCCACCGCATAAAATACACTTTTTAATTGGGTTGCGAAAATCATGTTCATCGTTGTATTCGTGAATTTTTGTGCGATTCTTTTATGCGATCCACCGCACAAAATCAGGTTTGAGCGTATGCATTAAAAATTAAACGGATTAGAATCTCTACACTGAAGTCGTAGTGAGGAAAATAAAAATGTAGAGAACTTGTCAGAAAACCGTCTTCACTTTTCATTGGTTTCCGGTTCTATCTGAATGGTCATATAAAGTTACCTAATTTAATGCTGCGTTCCCATCATCAACGCAGGTCAGAAAGTTTGCAATTTATATTCGTTAGAAAGTGGAATGCAGAACTTTTTTGTGACCTTCCCGAGTAAGTGAAAATCAGCGCTGCACCCCTCATCATTAACTTGCAGGACGAAATAATGCAAGGTTTCTCACGGAATGCTTATGTGAAAAATGTGAGTTGTCGCTCTGAAACAGGGGACTATCAGAGTTGCCCCAATCAAACGATGACGTCATACGATACCCGGGCTGTGACGTCAATGGACAGAATCGATCGCCTACGGAGGAGTTTTCATTCCTTACGCAGGGTCCGATCTTCCTTCGTAGACTTAAATAAGCTCATTTGTTTTATTCGCGTGATTGTTTACGCCAAAAATAAATTAGACGGTGTTTCCAGTAAAAGCACTTTCAATTTCAAAGGCCAAATAATCGACGCGATTGTTAGAAATGCATTCAAAATATTAGATAAAAAGATCAAAAAATAAATATTCATTTCCCATTCGCGAATTATAAGTAACTATGATTTCAATAATTAAATCTGAATAATAACAAATTACTTTATTGTGTAATTAATTTTACACACTTATGTTAATTTTACTACAACATAATATTGTGTATCTCAGGTTACAATATATTATAATATTATATATTAACAAATTATACTTTTTGGGCAGTAAAATATAATTATATATGTATTTTTATGATTATTTTATTTGCATTTTAGTTTAATTATAAATTATATAAAGTTAATGATAAAACTTGTTTTATTATAACAAAGAAAAAAATAAGTTGAAAGAAATATTTTTGCCCTTCTCAGAATTAATTTTAAAGATGCTTTCCTTAGCAATTGGAGATTATGTTTGCAATTGTGGAATTTAATGTGCTGTAGAATATCAGCACAACTGGCTGCCTCAGTAGTCCAAGTTGATGAGGCATTTCACGTTAAGGCAACATCACAATTATGCAGAACAAAGGCCCCACTGAGTGTTTATAATATAAAAAACATGACTGATAAATAAGTAGAAGGAGATACGAATTCAAAGCGTTACTGTTTTATAAATGTCACAGGGCATGGTCGCAATGTCTTCCAAGTGAAATGATACCCTTGGCGGCGGCAACCCAAGTATCAGGGTTCTTCTGCTTCAAAATCACGAAGACTCCTTTTGATTGGTAGAGCCCTACTCAGTGCTAGATACAAGATAGCTACAACAGTGGTGTCGGGCTGAAGCTGTACATAATTGCCTAATGACGCATAGTAATATTGGGCACAATTACCTGGCGAGTGCAGTTATGGTAGAAACCTCTGGATAACCTCTTTAAAGCGTCATTTTCAATGACGCAGCGAAATGAATGAGAGCTTACGGATCACCTCAATTACTTTCGCTCTGCGTAAAGTCTTCCTTCATTTGCAAAGAGAAATGAATGAGCACTCGTGAATTAAGGTATGTTAAAACTTATTTAAACGAAAAAATCTAATTCCATTTTATAACCATTGAAATAAAATGATAAATAACTATATTATTACGATAATAATTTTGTATACACAGCAATTCAAACGTTTTGAGTAACAATTTCTAAATAAAATAATAATCCGTGTTATTTAGATATTAAATAAGGAAAATGTTTGTTTTGTTGTACAAGAACGAATATTTGTCTTTGAAAACTTTTAATTTGTGCACATATAACTTCACTCAAATGAGGTTTCATTAAAATTTACTGATAATCATTTCAACCTCAAATGATCGCAAATTTTATTTTACTGTAATATATGGAAACATTTTATAGGAATTCACAAAAATTAGTCGTTAATTTGCATGAAAATAATACATGTGATAATATTTGAAAATAACTTAATTTTAGGAAAATTTTATGAAGAAAATATTTTTCGAAATTTATATAAAATAAGGACATGTACATCTCATAATTTAAAAAACTTTGGCAGCAATTTTTTAATTAGAAATCAGATGACTGTAGATCTTATATGATCTTATTTCTTAAGTCTAGTAAAATAACATCTATGAAGTATTAAATTGTATGTAAAGATTTTTACGATGTTTTCAAATATTTCTCTGTCAATGAATTAAATTCATTAATTTCTTATAGACAGTCGTAAATATATTATTCATTTAAATATTTTACGAGGTTACTAAATCAGTGATTGTATTGTGTGGTGAGGCAGTCAGCTTTTGTATTAATGACCAATAAGGGGCTTGCTTTTTATATTTCGTCCTTAGTAAGCAAAATAAATGAGTTGCTTTAGTTAAATGCAAAATTTTTGTAATTATTATGAATTTGAAATATAAAGGTAGTACAGGAAAAGTTTACACCATACATATCAAGGAAAGAATAGGATGACATATTAGAAAACCATATAAAAATTTGTAGGATTGTTTAAGTGTAAGTTTGCAAAAGTTATATAAATTGTCACATTATTTATGAAATTTAGTAATTTAAATTCTGTACACCGAATCAGTGAACAGTTTTCTTCCATTTTTAAGGAATGTTAAAGTTTTTCAATGCAAAATAAAATTGGAAAGATTTTATAATGAAGCTCTTTGTTTTCTAATGCAACTGAATATTCGTATTCGTTCGTAATTTTCCTACATTACAGCGATAGTTTAAGATAACTTTAGTGTTAATTTAAATTTCTATGATGAAGAAGTATGTGTCAATCAAAATGGCCAATGGGATGGACGCTGCTCTTCAGCGCGAAGGGTCTTGAGTTCGATCCCAGCCACTGTTCGACAAAAAGAAATGCATGCTGCCTTTCGTTCTTCTGCATGTATGTCTTCCGGATTAGTTGCTCGATAGTTTCCTTTCCACACGTGAACACTATCCCCTCCCCCATTTAAAAGTCCTTTCAGTTTAAGGGGTGGGCCTTACAACAGGTGCGTGGTGTCAAGTACACCTCTGACGTGTTAGGATATCGGAAGAACCTCATCCGGGTTTTCTCTATACGTCCTGTTTTGCAATTGTAAATTTAAAACTGGTCATGTCTGCTTTGTTTTGAACCAGAAAATCGATTTGACCTCCCCAGGAAACCAAGAAATAATTCTTATGCTAAATAATATACAAGAATAATTCTTAAATATAAGAATATCTTATGTAATAATTCTTAGAATAATTCTTACATTAAATCCTTCATGTATAATTAAATAACATAAATAATACAGTAGCCTAATGCATTAAATGACACAATAAAATACCTGAAATGCGTGCCACAAAATTTTTTCTCTCTCTTATGTTCTTTTCAAAGTAATGAAAATCGTTTTGTACCAAAATGACATAAAACAACTGAGCTGTTTCTGCAAAATTATTTTGTCATTACTTAACTCATACACCAAAACTAATCATGATCT
The DNA here is from genome assembly GCA_037975125.1 of Latrodectus hesperus. Taxonomy (NCBI): domain Eukaryota; kingdom Metazoa; phylum Arthropoda; class Arachnida; order Araneae; family Theridiidae; genus Latrodectus; species Latrodectus hesperus. The sequence goes on from CM075862.1 coordinate 30,590,995, forward strand.
CAATGAGCCAGAGTACGCTTTAAAAGAAATCTTCAAACTTTGAAAGCAGTTTTGGAAGTGTTCATAAAATGATCCTACTCAGCGTGTTTTGGAACAATTCATAAATTGATTTTAAATATTATTAGTTTACCAAAGAGTACATGATATTGTAATTCATGGTTTATATATAATCTGCTTAAGAAATATTTTGCTTCTTTGAATTATTTTTTTTATACATTTGTTTATTAAAGATAAACTTTATTTATCGTACCTAGAAATGCTTGGATTTTGAAGCATTGAAAATTTAAAATAAAATTTATAATTGAATACCACACAAGATATGATTTATGCAAATGAAAGGAATCATTTGAATCTTTTCACTTCGCTTATTTAGATTCATACTTATTACGTATCGAAGGATTATTTCAACATGAATTATTCAAAAATTTAAAAGAATGATCGAAAATTTACCCTAGCGAAAGCTTTTTGAAAATCCAAAGCAGAACATGTCATAAAATGGCTCTTCAAAGAGCGTTTTATTGCTCCATAAAACCATTTTATGACTTTTCTCTTTGAGGATAGTTGATGGGGACCATTCTGTAAAGCTGCGTTATCATTGCACCAAAGAACACAATAGGTTGAGCATTTTCTCAGGTGCATGCATAATATATATATATATATATATATATATATATATATATATATATATATATATATATATATATATATATATATATAACATGCACAAAAATGAAAACAATAATTAAAGGAACTTCTCTCATTTATTTTTGCATTGTATACATAATATAATTGTTTTTTTATTCACGTATTTTACATACCTTTTTTCAATAAACTTTTATCTCGTTCATTGTTATTGTGATTGAGCAATGAGCAATATACAAATGTATATAAACAGATGCATACATATATTTTGTTGGAATAAAATACTACTAATTTTTATTCGAATTAAATTTTTCCTCATCATTTCCATTTCTATTGGCCACTAGTTGCTTCGTTTTCCAATGACGTCATTGGTTAGTTTTATGACGTAACCTCCGGACATTATTCCGTGTGTGAATCTTCCATATTTCATTGGATTGTCGAGATATTTTATTTAGCGTTTAAATGCTCCTGTCTCTGTGAGAAGCAACTAGACACTCAAGCAAAACGGATAAATAAGTTATGTTTCTGGAAACAGAAATTTTTACAACTTTGTTTATAACGCCTTTTTCTACCCTCTAATTTCGTGGAAGAATCTCAATTTAGTTCTCGCGCTCTCCGATAGGGTTACATAGAGAGGAACTCCAGTGGAAAACATTCTCATTTCTGGATATTATTCAGGGCGAGAGCGAAAACTTCTACGCAGACGATGAGCTTAATCGAGTGAGAAAATGGGGAGACATTTTTATCGTTTTCTGAGGAATAAAGAAAACGGTCTCTCTTCGCTTTATCGGAGATCAACCGTTAATCGGAAAGTAAGTCTTTCTTTGGCGCGAAGCACGTGACAGACTTGCGACCTCTGGTGGTGAAAAGCGGTAAGGAATTCTAGAAGAGAGAAGTGATGCCAAGTCAAGTCACATGACCGTGAGAATGATAGAGAGAAAAGGAGCTTTCCAGGATTTTGTGAGTTTGGAGGATCATTAAATAACCTTTTACTTACTTTTTTGTGTAGTGCTGAGTTTTATAAAAAAAATTTTTAGAGGAGAATTCCATTATAGATTAAATACTTCTTCTTTCAATTTTAAAGCTTTTTATTCTTCCTGAATTTGTTAATTTTTATTATTTATAGAAAAATTTTACAACAAATTATGATAATAAAATAAAAAAGCGGTAAATTTCTGTTGAAATAAAAAGCAAAATATGATTTTAATTTTATTAAAATTACATTTTAACTATTATTCTTACATTTTTTAATTACAATTATTATAATTTAACTTGTAAATAGTTTTTCAAGCCAATTTAAATTAGGTAGTTTTTCAAATTTTTAAATAAATAAATTTTATGATGTATGGTTTGATATACATTTAAAATGAAGTAATTTAAAAAATATCGCAAAATTTATTTGCATATTTTTATTTTAATTTAAAATGAAAGTCAGTTACAAAGTTCTATAACCTGCGTTTAAATTCTTCAAATTAATATTAAAATATAATTCAAATATAATTAATATAAATTACATAGTTAATAAACCATATAGTTTATTATTATATTACTGCTATAATCAATAATTAAAATTATTATGTATTATGCATTTCATTAGTTAAAATATATTCATTATGTTTTCACTCAAAATTTCGAAAAAGCATTGTTACTTTAAAGTATATTTTGCATAAGTTATTTATTCATTTCTCGAATTTTAATGCCTCGTGAAAATATTGTCTTCTGTTACATTTTGAAAAGGATTTCACAATATGAAATGTAGAAATATGTGACACCTAAAATTTGTGTGCATTATTTGCTATCATTTTAATGGAGCATGATTATTTTTAAACGATTGCTGTTAAAAGTGACTGGTGATTTGTGAGAAAAAAATCACCAGAAAATTAAAACCAAACTTTTTAAACCAGAAGCTGAAACAAAAACTGTGAATTAGAAATTTAAAAACCTTTAAAAATGCAGCAGAAAAACTGTAGCATTGTTTTTCTTTCCCAAAGAAACTGCTAACGTCAATAGGAGGAGTTGCAAGTTTTATTTTCCCAAATTAAGTCATCTTCAAATATCTGAAAATGTGTCAGAGTTTATGGGCAATGGTAACAAACTATCTTTGAAAGAATTACATAATTGCAGAATTCAAATGGTTGCTTGTTCGTGTCGTTATATATGCAGCAATTCAGAGTCAATTCATCAACTCTGCAAGTGTAATCACGAGAGAAGGTGAATCTCCCAAATAATTCTTTGTTTGGTGATGGCAACAGTGGGATTCTGGTCCCAAATGGGGACTTCCACCAATGAAACTCAGCTGCCACCGGAGTTCCTTCAAGATTATAATTACCAGTAAGTCACATTACTTAATAATCACATTTTACTTTGGTAATGAATGTCTTACCCATATCAGCATAAATCACAAATTTAATTTTAAAAAAATTTATGAATTAAAACTTTTTTTTTTTTTTTTACAAAATATTATTTTACCAGATTATGCTTCTTTTTTAAATGTTGAATGTAATCGGATTACAACACAAGAAAATAAGAAAAACAAGAGGAAAAAAAACAGATTATTAAGATAATTAAGAAGCAAATTTAAAAAATTAAGAAAATGAATTAAAGAAAATAATAAAAGTTAATAATATCATTAAAGAGAAAATTATGAGACAAGTTAAAAAAAAAAATTGAATCATTAGGTTAGTGTACCGAAAAATGCATTTTGTTTTCTTTGTTGCAGAATTGCTTAAAAATATTATGTACTCAATATTTACGTTTCCCAGTGAATTTTTTTCCTGACGTTTTAAACTCTAAATATTTCTATATATTTAGAATATTTAGAGTTTAAAAATGGTATAGTCAGTTAAAGTGATAACAATTAATTATTGTAATTAATAGATATTTCAAATGTTTAGATTATAAATATGATTAAAGATTTTTCAGAATTTTGCATGCCTTTTCAAATTATCGTTTTAAAATTATGATGATTATAATTTTTATATATTTGCTGAGAGGATGCATTATTACGAATTTTTAACATGATTTAGATTTTTGTTTATAGAAAATAAAGTTTTGTGAACATTACTAACAACGCTAATTGTTTTTTAATTTATTTATTATGAAGATTTTCTATATATTTACGCATTACATGCATTGATCTGTTTTTTCAACATTATTTTTGACAACTAATACTTTGTCCTATACAATATACAAACTAGTACTTGTCAAAAATAATGTTGAAAAATAATGTTGTAATATACTTTCGTTAGGTATCATTATACATCTTCATATAGATCATAATTCAATTCACAACTGAAATATGTTTTTTTTTCGTAGAATTTCTTGAAGTATTATTTGTTATTAATGTACACAATCTTTACATTTTAAATTGTATTTTTTCGTGATTTCTTAAGCTCTAAATACTCTAAATGTTTTCCCATATTAATTCAAATGTTTGTCATAACTAAGATGGAATAACTTTTTTAAAAAAAAATAGTGTGTGCATTTTAAAATTATATTTTCATAATTATCATGATTATAATTTAAAAATATTTGCAGTGAATTATTACGATTTTTCTAAGATCATTTAAGTTTTGCATATAGAAATTATTTGGTTTCTGTACCGAAGTTTTTATGGAATTGCTTCAAATATTATTTGTTATTAATATATGCAGTATTTACACTTTTGATTGAAATCAAAATTTAGAGATATTATAGAGAGAATATTTTTAAAAAAAATACTATATTACTAAATTTTCTTTCTCTTTTTAAAAAAGTTGCCATGTTACATTACATTTTTAAGAAAATTAAAAAAAAATGAATTAAAAGTTGTATTTCAAATTATAAGGTTATTGGATATGAAAGATAAAGCTGTTTTTCTTCCTTTTTTGTTTTGTGTACTTTAAGGGTTGTTACTTACTTAAAATTTACATTTTCAATTAAACTTTTTTGTGACATTTTAAGCTCTAATATACTCTAAATAATTCCATAATAATTCAAATGTTTAACGAAATTAAGACTAAATGACGATTTTTAGAATGTTCCATGCATTTTCAAATAATGGATCTCAAAATTATGATGATTATAATTTTAATTTATTTGCAGTGAAATATTACGAACTTCTATTATCGCTTAAATTTTTACATATCGGATATATTATTTTATAAAAAAAATAAAACTAACAACATTGGTATTTTATTTTAATTAATTTATCAATGAAACTTTCGATATATTACATATTATGTGTATTCATTTATTTTCAACATTATTCGTATTTCATTTTTGCCAATTATTACTTCATGCATTCGTTATATTTTGTCTTCCTATATATTATGACAGCATTAATATCATGTTAACAATAGCATGCAAATAATTTATATGAAAGTCACAAAACCAACAAAAAATTATCTCACTCCGCAAAGAAAATGTCCTTGATTAGAAAGATCCTACTTTTAAAGAGGATCTTCTGGTACTACTCAATCACCACGAGTGCATTTTTACACGAGGATTCATTTCTTTATATAATATTTGTCGACAGAATCTATAAATTACACGAATGGGGATCAGAAAGCAACAATTATAAAACTGGGAGTTTTTTCTTAATTTTTTTATTATAAATTTTTAAAATGTAGGATATTGTTATGACATGGTATTATTTAGGATAACAATAAAAAGCCACCTTTTTACTTACTGAAAGACTCGTTTTATATTTTCAATACATAGTTTTATAATTTAATAAAATCGATTTAGTCTTTATTCTTACAAATGATGTAAAAAAAATCTTTTAAAATTTGATTTTCAGATTTTAATCAAGAATTGTGCAAATGCAATTTATAAATACTTATTTAAATATGAAAGTAAATTGCTTGCAATTTACTTACATTTGATCAATAAATAATGATAATATGCTTCATTTTTCATTTTTTTACAAGTCCAATAAATTATGGATTTTTTTCTAGCAATTTATAAGTTTTTAAATGAAAGCTATATTACATTATTAATAAGATGTGAAAAACATATTTCTAAATAATGAGATACGTGTATTTAGTAAGAACACAATTTGAAACTTTCTCATAATCTTATTTTAATTTAAATCATTATATATTTGAGGAAATGTATACAAAATCGCAGTTTCGATTTCATTTATGCGTTTCATTTCCCAGCATTTTTGGAATTTTCGCTTAGCATAGATGCACACAATTAAGCATTTTATTTGCGCATCACTTTGTGTTAAATAAATTTATGTAAGGAGTCACGTTATAGTTTGAATTTACCGACTACTTTTAATAAGAAACAAATTTTTGTTGCAAGGTAAGCGTTTCTCCAAAAAGTAACCGTAATTCATGATCAGTTTGAGCGAATGTTTTCATTTTGTTATCGCAGCGGCTGTTTTTGCTTTTTAAATTATACTAGCAGTATATAACAAAAAATCATTTTCGAAATAAAATTATATTCTCTAATTCCTATTAAAAAATTTATATTTTAAAATAATTAATATTAATGCAATTAACTTAATACTTTTATTTTACATTTGCGGAATATAATTTATTTTCTAATGATTTAAAATCATAATAAAGGAAAACAAGAAAGTTCTTGCACTTTTTAATGACTCAAAAGAACATGACCTACAGAAAATGTAGTTTATTGTTAGTCCTTGAAGTAATCACCTTTGGCATCCAGTGCTAACATAACCCCAGTTGTGCAATCCCCTTGCACTAAAACTCCGGTGTTTTGAATGCACAAAAGTCCGAGAGTGCTTGGCACAAGTCTTCTTCATTGGTGAATGATTTTCCAAGAAGGAGATTGTCCAAGGAATGGATGATAATCTGATGGCGCAAGATCAAGTGAGTAAGAAGAGTGGCACAAAGTCTCCCAACCATGTCGCAGTATGGTATTCTTGGCAAGCCCTGCGACATGCAGTCTCGTGTTATCGGCTAAGAACAGTACACCCTTGCGATTAACCAGTGTTGGCTCCTACTGTTGCAAACGTTCCAACTGCTGCGAAAACAGGTTCCCAGAAACCGTTTGGCCCGTTGGTAACAGCTTATAGCGAAACATTTGACGATTAGTCCACCAGACACCAGCTTCATCACAAAGTGACAAATCTCCTTACTTGAATTTGGAAAACCAATGCCTTGCCATACCATACGCTGATTCACAGCACTATACTCAAACTCTTGACATGTTCGGTGACTTGATGCAGCAGCTGATGAGCCCACTTTGAAGTCGTAAAGCAAAAAAGCACCGAATGAGCTGATTCAACACGTCCATTTCTCTTCGCTACTGTACGAGTTACGATTGATGAATGTTTGCGGTGTATTTGATTTCATAACAACTAATATTTCTACTCTCGATTGACTGGTGTCACTAAGGCTCCTGTAAAGGGGAGCTGAAGCATGGACTTCCCGAACACTGTCACAAACACTATGGTTGCCATAAAACTTCGCATGACGCAACATTCTTACATACGTTAGCTTACATTTGATACGTTTGTTTTCTTTGTTTGATACATTTCTAAAGTAATATTTTCTCCCGTAATAAATTTTAAAAAGGATTGTAATGTGCAAAAACTGTTCTTCATATTTTTTAAGAATTTAAATTGTGTTTCACTGATAAAAGAAAATAAACCAAATTAGAAATAAAAAAAACTTTTTTGCACATAATAAGCAATTTATTATAGTAAGTATATTAGTATAATATTACTGACAAGTAATAATACATACTTACAATATATAAACCTATGTTATAACTTACATAAATAATATGTACCTGCATATAGTGTTATAAAAAAAGGATAGTAGAGAGAAATTATTTTTTAAATTATACTATACTGTAAGTAATATATAACAACAGTTTTCACATACATAATAACTAACAAAAATAAAAATATAATATTTCTTACATATTTCAAGTACATATTATTACTAACTAGAGTAAGTAATATAATCTAAAATAAGTTTTATAGTTCTGCAATTTAAGGCTGTAACAATAAGAATTGTTTTTCAGTTTGTAAAGAATAATAAAATTATGGACAACTTTCTTAATAATATATCTTACTAAAACTAATGTTTTCTCCTGTTATAATTTTAAAAAAGATTGTAATGTTCAGAAACTATTCTTAGTGTAATTTTCTAAGGATTAAATAAAACTGTGTTATACAAATGAAAAAAAAGAAAATTGTACATTGTAAGTAATTTACTATATTAGTATAATATTACTAACAAGCAATAATACATGCTTACAATATATAAGCTTATGTTAAAACTAACATATAGTGTTATAAAAATGGTTTAGGTGAAACTATATTTTTATTAAATTATGTTAAACTATAAGTGATGTATTACAACAGTTTTCATACACATAATAACTAACAAAAATATAAAAAACTTTTTTATATATTATAATTAATTAGTAAGCAATATATATTAACAATATATAATTTGAGTGTAATAAATACTTAACCTATAATATAATCTAAAATAAATTTTAAAGTTTTGCATTTTACTGAGCCATTTATTTCATTTTATTTTTTTTTATCAAATGTGTTTGGTGGCGGAAAAATACAAAATTTTAAAACGACAAAATTAGTGTACAAACTCTGTAATTTAAATACAAATAAAATGATAAACACTGCGAACAGGATACCATGTAATAAGATGTTAATTTTAAACTTAATTTACATTTTAAATAAGCCTTTCCAGTAATTAAAAAATAATATTTTTATTTATATTAAAAATAGTGATATTACTTTTTAACACGTAAGTTTCTTTATCAAAATAAGCAAACCCAGACTATGCCAAAAGGACGATTTTAAAGCGAAAATAGCAAACCTTAAGCATCACAAAATAGTTTCGACTATTAATGGTTTAACGTAGCCGTTCTAATTACTTAATGACTCACAAAATAATCTTATGCTCTATATCCAACATTTGCTAGCAGGAAATTCTGAAAAATTTGCTTTAAATTCCTTTATTTCTCAAGGCAATTAGCAAAAAACTCCATCGAAATACATTACGGTCGCCAAGATTTGAACAGCGGAAATCTCATGAGTCGGTGTCACAACCACGTTATACTCTAATTTGCATACTTATTCTCACTTCATTCAATCTCTACGTAAACGGCAAGAATTTTCTTGTTTACCTTATAAAATGCAATACATTTGTTATGTTTATTGAGGAAAAATAAAAGATGATTTAAAATTTCTTTCATTTATTTTTTTACATCAAGTAATGTTTTGATTTATTATCAAAAAAAGTAAATTATATATATATATATATATATATAATTATGTTAGAAAGAAATTGAAATATTCAAATGATTAGTATTGTATATGATTTTATTGTGATTTACTATGCTCAATTTACAATGATTCAAGGATTTCAATACAATGATTTCAATTTACAATGACTATGCTCAATTGTTAACGCCAGCGCTTTGAAAGTTGGCTATTTTTTACTTACGCCAAATGCACCAACAACCCCAAAGGCCATAAAATAAAAACCTCACTTTTTGTTGTAGTTCGTACGTCCACTTGTTACTTTGTTGGCTTGTTTCAGAGGGGATTAACCCCATACAATTGTTAATTGCTAAATAAAACATTATTTATATCGCATGGAGTTATTGCAAAAACGTTACACAACATCAAACATTTGCTGAAAATGTAATTAATTTTATAAATATGGAAAAAATGAAATGAATTTCATTTTTTTTAAATTTCGTAAATTTATTTAAGAAATTTTCTTATAAAAATATTTATTAAGAATGATCTAACACTAAATATATTTATGCTAATTAAGGATGTTTCCATTACTAATCAATAAATTAAAAATTTTAAAAAAATTTCCACATTTCGGCTTAATATAAAAATTATTCAGAGGCATAAACCAGCATAACGTTACATTCATTTCACTGGTCATCGCAGTAAGAGGTCCAGTCTTTGAAAGAAAGTTTTTAGCCAAAAAATAAAATTTACAAAAAATAGCTTATGATAACAATAGAAAACATTTCCGTTTTCTAAATTAGTGCAGACAGAAATACATTGTGTTATAAATTATGAAATATTTTTAATTTTGACAAACAAAATTCACATAAAAGCAAAAATCTTCTCGGAAAAAGCAATCAAATAAAAAAATGAGAAGATTGTAATTAAGAGCTTATTATCTGAGAATGGAATTATAAATCGGCACCTTGTTTTGCTTTTTCGGGCGCAGAACTCTGGCCGGCAAAGAGAGAAGCCAACTGTTGATTTTTCGCAAGATCGTCAACAAAAATTGTTTTCATTTAGAAATTGTTTTCTATTAGGAATGTTTTCTTTTAGAAAAATGGGAAATTTGGAGAAATGCTACAAAGCAAAATGTAATGTTTAACAAGGTTAAATATAAAAACTCAATGGTACTTTTGAAAAAGTGAGATAAATTATCTAATTATGAAATGTGAATTAACCAATTATGCATATGACGTATCATAATTTTAAATCACACCCTTATCCTGCAGACAAAATAAGCATTTTTTTATAAGTAATTTTTAATTTGAGATATTTTTATAATATCAAATTTAGCAAGTTTCAATTGCATTCATACATATATGAATTTCCAACTATGTTACTTTTACTTATTTTCGATAAAAATAAATACAACAACTCGTTTGTACGAATTTAATCAAGAATTTTTAGTACTTTTATATTATACCTCCACTTATGATTCTAAAGAAATGGCAAATTTCTTATGGAGAAGAGAAAATAATATAACGAAAATACGATAATTTTACTGGCTCGAAATTTTATTTTGAATCTAATACATACTAATCGATTTTTTTTGTGCTAAAGTTGACTGAAAACTGATTAACAATGGCAAACTAGCTAAATGCGAAACAAAGCTAAAGCTAGTTGCTGCAAAAGATTGCTTGGTGATAATTTTCTCAGTTAAAAGTTGTATTACGGTCGTAAATTACCAAGGGCAAAAAACCCCCAGCTAAATACTGAAAAGCTTAGTTTTGTTTCATTAAAAAAAGGTATTATTACATTATACCTACTCTCTCTATCGATCACCGATGCAATTGCTTAAGAGTTTCTGCCAGGAATAAACATTGACGTTTAAATAAGTTTTGACTATAATTTAGTTTATAAAATGTAAATATAAAATGTTTGTAATATTTTTTAATAGTTTCTTAAAACGTAAACGTTTTTTAAACAATATACGATGCATGCAAATGAAAAATCTGTGAGAGTAATTTAGTAATGTTTTTCCTTCCTATTTAAGGCGATTATCGTAATGGAAAAACCTTATTTTATGAAAACTTAAAATATATTTGCTTCTAATGAAAAAGTATTTTACAAACCATATGATTCTTTGATATCTTTTTGTGATATTTCTGCAAAAACTCCATGGGGAATACCTTGTTTAAATTCTGAACACATCAAGTAAAATAAATTATCCTTGTTAAAAACCTTAATACATAATATAATTATATACATTTTAATTGACTCATATTTATCGTGTCATTAAAAACATTACAAATAACATACAATATTTCACAACTGTATGAAAAATATTACAGTTTATAATTTTATTATTTACTAAATTATTTATATTAACCCCTTATGTATATAAATATATAACTGGTCATTCTCATTACCAGAAATGTTCATAAAAAAACATATTTTAATGAATATTATTGAACTTCTAGCTTAACTTGATATAAAAGAAATCTAAAATTATTTTTTTAACTTTCATAAACAAGTAAACAAGGATTTTAAGCATTTTTTTATTTAAAAGTTTTGAACGCTCCTAAATAAATAATTTCTTTTCTTTTTTTTTTTTTTTCTTTTTTTTTTTTTGCAATCACAAGAAGTTATCCAAAAAAATGTTTCTTCGTGCTCTTCAATTCTGTTCATTAGAAGTCCTATTTTGTGTCGCAAACTTTGAAACATAATACTGGTCAAAATCCTGGAATGTTTAATTATGAATTTTCCGCCAATGCTTAATTAGATGGACCGCATTTGTTTCTTCTACCATTTTATTCACCAGAGATGAGTTTGTAAGCAATTCATAAAACTATAGCTCATCGGAAATATCGTCAACTTGTATATTTACAGCAGTAAAATTAAACAGATTCGATCCTCGAACAGTTCAAGGTCGATTCAGCCTTTCATCCCTTCAGTGGTTCGATAAACTGAGTACCAAGTATGCTTGAGAACTGAATATTGAGGGTTTTGCAGTAGGCTGATTACCAAACCGGGACATATGATTCGCATCCTAGGCCCTCTGTTAGGAAAACAGGTATGGGCACTGTAAGCTTTGGGCCACATTAAGCTGTCGTGTCACAGGTTTAATTTTAGTTTAAAATTAAACAGGTTGCGCGGAGGAGGTGGATATTTCCTATCGATTTCGATAAAATGTGTAGCAGAAGTGAAGTTTTCATCGTATCAGTCACCCGAAAAATAATTCAGAACATTACAGGACAGTTCTGAATTCATATCAGAATCATCTAACAATGTGTATTATCCACGATTATATCATCCATAACTAAGCTGCTTTGAATTCTCAACTAAAGAGCCATATAAAAAATACCAAAAACAAAGAATGCTGAGAATTTCAGAGTTCCAATAGCAAAGGGGAAAAAATCAGTTTCAATTCTCTTCAATGATGTGGACAAGCTGCAAAATCTGTTGAAATATATTTATACTAAATGTTCTTTCAGTTAATTGAAATATGCATAAATCAAGAAAGTATATCTATGCTTGTATGGGCAAATCAGTTAAGGGATTAAAATTTGCATGGAAATCATTTTAGAAATTTTCTTAACATTAAACATTTTATTGGTGTCCCTAAATACAATGTTAAATTTGTGACAAGATACGAGCTAAAATTAAGTTTACGCAGTTCTTTTTAAAAATGTTATGGGAATATTTAAAGTAAAGGACTCGTTATATCTGCATAAGTTGATTGCAGGCCACATTATTACGAATGCATAAAAAGAACCATTCGTTCTATAAGCGAACCATTTCTTTATAACACTTGCTCACGGAACATTTTCATCTATAAAAGAAAATTAAAAACAGACTTTGATTATCGAAAGCAATTCAAATAAGAACTCCAAATAAATTCAGTTTTTCTATTCAACTTACTTTATTTCTACGTTTAATCAAATTTAAATTCAAAAGGAAGAAAACTTTTTATTTAAAAATGTAAAAAATATTTCGATAGTTTTTTTCCCCAACGGCGCGCACTTGTGTGAACCCTATGCCATAACAAGGCCAGAAACTGCTACTCATTTGTCGTTACCCAGCGGGCACCTGCAACCAAGTCACGGAGGCGAGTAGCGTTGCCCTCGGCATACCATCACAAACTCCACACCACATTCATACATCATCATAGAAGAAAGGACAGAGAGAACAGAGAAAGAAAGTAACATCCATGCCCGAACTGGGATTCGAACCCGGGACCCACAGCTCAGGAGTCAGGAACGCTAACCACTCATTCATCGGTCAGCGTATAATTCGATAGTTTTCCGTGCGGTTTTCATTTGTGTTACTGCGTCTTTTTAAGAAAATACTTCTCGTACAGCGACTCATGGTCCAAGCGGGGTGTGAGATCAATTCGTTGACAGATCGGCGAATATTTTTGTCATAATTTTGCAAGCTCCTAACTATAATACTAATAGTTTCTGTATAATGATAAAATAATTGTTAAATCTCTCAGAGTAAAATCATTGTTGTTCAAGTTTTAATTGAAGAATTCTATTCTTTAACTTTGGCTACAGACGGTAATATTTTTAAAAAGGCTTCTGCAGTGGCATGCACTACAGAGATAGCAAATTTATTCCATATCTTTAATAAAAAAATTTTTTTTCTCTGAACATTTGTTTTAGGTTCTTCAATTTATTCTTCACATATCTCCATATGCAATAGTCCAGTGGGTTGAGATCAGGACTTGATATCACTCTTCTCTGGGGAATTAAGGGGTGGATAATTTTGTTTGCACCACTATTGTTTTTCTTCGAGGACGGATGTCAGATCTTGTTAAAGGACGGATGTCAGATCTTGTTGAAGGACGGATGTCAAATCTTGTTAAAGGATGGATTTCAGATCTTGTTAAAGGACGGATATCAGATCTTGTCGTAGAACGGATAACATATCTTATTAAAGGACGGAATCTTGAAATGTGAATGGAAACTTTTTAAATATTTTTTACTTCTTTAATAATGTGAAATTTTAAAACATTTTCCTAAATGCTAGTTTTTGTCAATTTTAAAGCCATTTTCAATAAAAAGAAGCAGTTTTCCTCTTTTTCCTTTAGCATTCTAAACTATTATAGAAAATTCATTTTTAAAAAATTACAGATAATGGTTTCTAGAATCTCTGAATGATTATTATTGTTGAACGGGTACTCAGATGTTAGATAAATCCTATTATTTTGTCTGTTATGACATGCACGTTGCAAAAAAAATAATTTCTCATCGGAAAATGAACTGTCAATAACAGTATGCCCTCTCACTAGCTGTTTTCACACTTTCTTAGAATTTCATTTTCCTCGGTTAATTCATGGTCCATCAATTTCTTGTAAATGTTTAGCTTTAAATCCTGTTTAATGATGATTATAGTCACATTTTTTTAACAAGTGCAAGTCTTGTGAAGTTTTTATGGCAGATTGTGCAGGTATTATTTGAATCCTTTCACCGACACATTTTACTAATTTTTTTTTGTTTATGCACCGCATTTTTATTCGCCATTGTGCCGTATTTCTACACTACCTGTTTCTTTAAAACTGATTCTTTCAATAAATATTTTGGTCGCATCACAATTTCACTTATTTTTTAAATGTCATTCAAAAATTTAGCATCGTTTAGCATCCATGTTGATAACGCAAAGAATAAAATGAATTTTAATTAAAAAAATCGTCTGATTTAATATAGTTCTAGAATTAAAACAAAAACTAGCAAAAGTTACCAACACAAGAGAAATTTTAGATGCGCAAAATAATTTTACCGTCAGTTATTTGTGCACTCATTTGGATACCTAAAAGTTAATCGTTTCATAATGGCGCACATACATTGTGATGCGATATAAATTGCTATAATTAGCGTATAACTTTGTAGGCTATCTGAAAGATAATTGTTGTTGTCTTGATAATCTCCACTTACCCAATTGAACCTTAATTTGGTGTTGTTTCACCAGCATGCTTCCCTATAGCTTGTACCTTGAGTTGAGCTCTACCAGTTAGATAGAAGTAGCCGGGTGGAGTCTTCCGTGATTTTGAAGCAGAAACCAAGCAGAAGACCTCCAATATTTGGTCCAGCCACTCCCAGAAATATCATTTCACTTGGAGGACATTGCTACCACACCCTGTTTTAATGTGCCCCAGCCGCCTTTAGTGAACACGATACATCTTTGGTTAAGACTTAGGTTCAAACTCGTTAACTTCCGATAGTGAAAACAACGCCCTAACCAACGAGGCCTCATAATATTTGTATCAAATAATTTATAACATTGCTAAAAAATTAATACATTGTTAACAATTTTTATAACACAAAAATGAATGAAATAATTCAAAGATGCATATATTTACATGAAATGTAAAAAGGCTTGAAAAATATTGCATTAAGAGTAAATCTTAACTGTCAATTCACAAAGATTTATGAATGTGTTTTTAACTAAACAGTTTTCAAAGTTTAACTCATTAATATAAGCTAACAAATGTGTGGGTGTGCGTGCTTGCATAATCAAAAATGCTTTATAACATGTAATCATTATCGAATATTGTAAAAACAGTTCCATATATTAAGAGCAAGAGTAGCAAGGAACAATAAAATTCAGTGAGAATGACAACTGAAACGAGAATTTCAAGACAAAAAGGAATGAAATGTGAAGAGGTTCAAAAGAGCCTCTGTGACAAATGTGCGGTGTTCATTACTCCAATGCATGATAGTGACTGGAACCATAATGTAACATAACTTCATGATCTCCTCTCTGAAACGAGACCTCATTATCTTTACTACTCTTTATGTTATTCTAATTCGAATTAAGGAATTTATCTCACCACACCCTGTATCTAATAAAGCGTATATATTCCGCAAAACTAATTTTAAATATTGTAATATTTTTGTAAAATTGCTTGACTGAAAATTATCAAATAATTTAATACAAATATTTTTAACTAATATAAAACTATTGTTGTAGACTATGCATATAAATATACATATATATATATATATATATATATATATATATATATATATATATATATATATATATATATATATATATATATATATATGCAGCTTACATATATGTGTGTGTAAGCTGTTATATTTTAAATCGAACAATATTCTTTGCTAACAATAGATAATTTGTGTATTGGCGTGGCATGTAGTTCTTTCTTCATAACACTTGCCTACAAAAAAAGAAGAAAAAACTTTTTTTCACAAAGACTAAAAAAACGGAACTCATTAACTTCATTTCCATTAAGTACAAATAAGTGATCAGACATTCTCCATCAAGCAGGGCTTTGTGACAAATTTTAAATATTCTAACAGAATTGACACTCAGGAAACACTTAATGATATTCAGTTATTTCTGGCTTGCCTAAAAAATTTGAGTATTTTGATTTTCTGCTATATTTTGCAGTAGGTGAGTTCCTACCCCAGTAGAAGTCATATTGGCATTCCACTTCCCTTGGCACTTAACTTCCATGGTGCCACTCTGCTGATGTAAACGCTCATCACAGAGAATATTTTATGGAATAAAATCTAAATTGAAATCCAAAAAGTGAATTATAAGGATGTGTTACAACCTATTCCTTTGTTTGAAGCCAGAAGATCAATATTTCTTTATAGTTTTCTTTTTTATTTAAGAAATTAACAAATATTTTTGAATGATTTCCTTGCTGCATTTTCCATTGAATTAAACAGTCCTACAATATGTTCTTCATGCGATACTATTGGTGCGATATTATTATTTGGGGTCTTATAAATATTCCTTTCTTTAATTTTATATCACTTATTTTCAAAAATTAGATTTCAGATTTATAAGACCTACAGAACTTTTGAGGGTAGCTTTTACATAACTTTTCATCAAATCATTTTACATGTAGCAGAGGTAAAGGCACCTTTTCGACATCCATTAAAAGATATTTTTATGTCCTGATGTCACTGTTTCTGTATGTGATAAAACATTCTGTCTTGTACCATTTATACAAAAAAACAAAGTTTTGTGTATTTAACTTGCAAATCTAACAATAAACTGATTACGTTGAAGCCACCACATACATTCCCGTTATATTTAGGGTACTGTGAATTTTACCGAGCAATAATTTCATGTTTTCCTGTTTCCTTCATGTCAATGGCATCCGCGACAGGTATTGATGATGATTCATTGGAATTTTGCAGCAGTACAGCCTTGAAATGATTCTAGGAACAATCGTCCTAGATTTTTATGCCCTAAAAATCCTAGTCCTAAAAATTTTTATGAGTCTAGGAACGATTGGCACTCGTGTAGTTGGTATTGATCATCCCCAGCCTCCATTACAGAATGAAAATTATTGAAAAAAACTACATTGCCTTCTTTAGAGCAGTAATCCTTAAAGTCACCATGTTCATTACGATAAACGTATATCTGTACAGCTTCTTTCAGTAGATTCCAACCTTTAAATCTGGAGCTAAAGGCTTCGCCAACTTCATAGATAAATTTAAATCGCTGATAATAAGATTAACAGGGTTGCTGGCGAACCAGGTATAATTTTGAATTGTATAGGCTGTATAACCAGCCCCAGATTACCCAGGTTATCGGAAGCCACATGCTAAGATGGCTTGGCCGTGTCTGGAGAAGCCGGGAAAAAACCTTACTAGAATATCAACGTTTAAGAACACCGAAGGATCTCGTGCCTGAGGAAGACCACCAACAAGATGGCTCGTTGACACTGAAAATGACCTCAAGATACTGAAAGTTAGGAACTGGCAGTGTCGCTCTGGACAGACTGGGCTAGAAAAAGCGTGTACTAGAGACACCAATGGCCTGTAATAAGTTGTTTCTCTATTAAAAAAAAAAGAATATAATAAGGTCTTTAAGATCTTGTTGAGATAAATTTAAAGTTTTGATAAACTATCTGTTTCGAAGGTTACTTCTCTCCTTTCCTTCTTCTTCAGTATGAGCTTGGTCGGAGTCAGAGTTATCTTCTATGATAATAAAATCTTGACATTTTCGTATAGGGTACTCTTCACGATTAGGCACTGGCATCTTTGCAAATGCCAAATTGAGAAACTTTACTGTATATTTTGTTTTGAAACGTTCAATATTTGTTATGCAGAAATAACAGTAAGTTAAATGGTACTTCGGGGTTTTTCCAATCCATAGGAACTAAAAACTGCATATGATGTGTACCACTTTTTGATCCCGTCAAAAGCCTAATACATGATAGACAACATATATCAGAGTCTTTATCAGAGCCCAGTCTTTATCAAAATTACTAACTTTACCACCGGGGTACAGTTCATAATAGCTTTTCACCAGTAGTGTAAAAAGTTTCAGACTTGAATGTTTGTTCTCCCCAGTTGTAACAGACTTTTCCTTGGTTGCTTGAACAACTTTCTTGGCATGGGGAAAAGTTTATAAAAATTAAAACAAATAAAAACAGTACCACAGCAGAAATAAAAGCAGCAACCACCACACACATGTTTCTAGGCTCGCTACTATTTGTTCACTAAAACAAAACAATACATTTCAAAACGCTCTAAGAGTATCAACATGAATATCTGTTTACATTGTGTCAAATTATTCTGTATAAATGTATCATTAACTTGCAAGAATCAAAGAAAAATAGAAATCACATTCATAAAAAAAATTATGGCTGATGAAAGGAATCTGATTCAGTTAGTAATTTTACTTAAGAATCACTATATAGTTTTCTTGTGTTGACCAGAATTGTATTTTGTACATAAATCAATTAAGATTATATATATATATATATATATATATATATATATATATATATATATATATATATATATATATATATATATATATATATATATATATATATATATATATATATATATATATATACAGGGTGATTATAAAAAAACTTTGCCAACATCTGCACTTCTAGCGTCCATTCTATTTAACCGATCAAGATGATATTTCAAATATAGTTCTTTTGAGATATGCGCTCCAGATTCTGTGAATGGCAACACAGTGGCCCTCGCGGTTACAGTTATAGTGACAGAAACTCGAAATTTTCGAATGGCAACGTCTACTTTTTACCATCGCAAAATGTTCAGTACATGCGAAAACCCTAAATAGCGTTGAAACGGTACCGATATGTCTAAAAACGGACGTGTTCTGCAAACACAAAAAAGAGTTCTGAAAACCGGCCAATAAATAACGATCTGGGCGCACGCAATAAATTTGCATGTGACAGAGTCAAGAAACCAATCACAGAACGCCGGTCGCCAGATATTCAGCGTAGGAAACCTATAAAATACCAAGCGGGCATGCGAAGTCGTCATTCGGGAACTCGCACATACCGACGATATGAGTCTTCCTAGGAAAGTTCGCGGTGAATTGATCAAACTCTATTACCAAAATGGGATGAACGTTGCGGAAGCCTTGCGTGTGTATCGCCGCAATCATCGACAACGACGCGGCCCATGTACTCTGCAAGCTCTGCGTGATTTAGTGCGGAAATTCGAAGATACAGGCTGCACCTTTGACAAACAGCGCTCCGGACGGCCAACTGTTTCTGAGGACGTTGTCATGGAAGTGCACCATACAGTGACTGCAGGACACACAGAAACCGCAAGAGGCATAGCGTGCGTGTTGGATATTCCGAACTCAACGGTCCGCAAGCTCTTGCGCTCGGTACTTCACATGTTTCCCTATCGGTTCCAGCGCGTCCAGATGTTGGAGCCGGGTGACCCACAACAACGTCTGGACTTCGCAAATGCATTTTTGTTACGATATGATGCGGATAACGACTGGCCACTTCGCATACTATGGACGGACGAGGCGCATTTCACCTTAAATGGCAGCATTAACACAAAGAATTGTGTGCACTGGGGAGAGACGAATCCTCATGCTGTGGCGCCAGTACCATTATTTGACGCCAAAGTGACTGCGTGGTGCGGCATTACAGCTACATTTGTTCTGGGCCCATTCTTCTTTGAGGAAACGACCCCGACTGGCCCTGCAACATGTTCTGTAACGGGCCCTCGCTATGCAGCCATGCTGAAAAATTATGTCTTACCGGAGTTGCGTCGGCTGAATGCACTCAATGACATTGTTTGGATGCAAGATGGCGCACCTCCACATATAGCGAGGTCAGTTAAAAGGCTCCTGGATCAGCATTTTGGTGATCGCATCATCTCACGCTATTATCCTTTTCCGTGGCCTGCGCGATCCCCAGATCTGACGCCTATGGATTTCTGGTTTTGGGGCTATCTCAAATCCAGAGTTTATCTGTGCAATCCTCAAACATTGTCGGACTTAAAGAATTCTATACGGCATGAGATTGGAAACATCCCTCGTGCCATGTTGCGTGCAGCGACATTGTCCACCGTCTCCCGCATGCAATGCGTAATTACCTGTGATGGCACTCATGTGGAAAATGTTTGAAATTAATAAAGATTTTTTTCTCTATGTGTTCTCATCATTGAGCAGTGTCTTGTCTCTGTCGTATGCATTATTCCTCCGTGCGCCTTGAAGAACTGTTTGTATGTGTATAACACGTCGGTTTTCGGACATATCGGTACCGTTTCAACGCTATTTAGGGTTTTCGCATGTTCTGAACATTTTGCGATGGTAAAAAGTAGACATTGCCATTCGAAAATTTCGAGTTTCTGTCACTATAACTGTAACCGCGAGGGCCACTGTGTTGCCATTCACAGAATCTCGAGCGCATATCTGAAAAGAACTATATTTGAAATATCATCTTGATCGGTTAAATAGAATGGACGCTAGAAGTGCAGATGTTGGCAAAGTTTTTTTATAATCACCCTGTATATATGTATATATATATATATATATATATATATATATATATATATATATATATATATATATATATATATATATATATATATATATATATATATATATATATATATATATATATATAAATGGTTAAAAATAAGAATTTCATGAATATTAGTATTTGTTTTGTTTATGTTAAGAACTCTGTTTTTCGCTGTATCTTTTAATTTAACATTTTTAGACATAAATTATCTTGAAGTATTTCACATCTTGGCTGGTTATAAGAATTTGAATTTTTTGGGTGAACAAAACGCAATTTTGCTTTCAGAAAAGAAAGGCAAAGTTACTTCCTTGAGAAAATGTAATTGATATTCTATTGTGTTTCTTTATAATTAATTCTAAATGAACTATAATTTTGCATATAACTATTTTAATAATGATTATGGTAATGAATATTATAAGATGATTATCTTTTGATAATAGTTATCACTTGTTATTATGATAATGATTGCATATTTATCCTAATCATCTACTATAGCATATGAAGGCTGTTGAAAGGAAAATATGAAGGACAATTTGTATTAAAATTGCTTAAAAATCTGTGCACAAATTTTAACCAACTATAAGATTTTTCTCACTGTGGAACCAGGACTGTGCTTTCTGGGAATCTGTTGTGTTGTTTGTTGGAGTTCCTGGAGCTGATCTCCTACCTCCAGTATGTCCCATGCACCTCAGTTGTGGTAAATGATTGACCGGGTTTCTTCTCGATGCAATTTCAGGCCTCAAAAGATTTGTCTTTACCTTCAGCGATGTCTGTTGCCATATACGTCAAAACAATAAGATTTCATTAAATATCTAATTAAATTTACTTGACAGAGTGTACCTCTAAATTTAAAATAGGATGACAAAACATATGATCAGTTTCATATTGAATGCAATAAATGTAAGGCTTAATGAGAAATTAAAGCATTTGAGCCTGTGTTAGTGATAACAAAAAGAAAACATGATCTCAGTTAGGATAAATCACTGCGATATTATTTTGTCTCCCTGTTTTTGGCAAACAAATCCAATACATGCAACCAGCCGCATAATCATTCTGAAGCATGACCAAGCCTGTTGTTGCAGTTGTGGCTTATCCGCCAAATGTCTGATAAAGTCAGACTAAGTTCAACAGATAATTGACCCTGAGGAAATCGAGGATCAGAAGAGGGGATGAATAAATATCCTCTCCGGAGAGTACCAAACAGTCCAGGATTGTGTTGGTGGATGTGGAGAGATACAAAGCAAAACATTGTTTGCAGAGGATAGTGACTGGGAACATTTCCCTCACTAGGTTGCTTGAGTTCCGTGGGTTGTGTGACTTCCAGTGTCTTTCCGTTGGTGGATGTGGAGACATACAAAACGAAGCATCGTTTGCAGAGGATAGTGACTGGGAACATTTCCCTCAATAGTTTGCTTGACCGTGAGTTGTGTGACGTCCAGTGTCTTTCCATTGGTGGATGTAGAGAGATAGAAAGCGAAGCATCGTGTTATCGGTTTCATTCTATTTGTCAGAGGACGAGTGAGTAGCTTAGGTGGAGAAGGAAGAAGTTCTTATAAATTTACAAATATTTAAAGATTTATTTACAGAACTATTTACAGATTACTTAAGGTAGCTCCTTCATACCATCTCCTTTCTCGATTGCTAGTACATCTCTCTTAACATGACATATTAAACACTGCCATCTAGTGGCCACTCATTTTTAAGTAATAATACAACTTGATGCTAACAATCGTTTGCAGAGACAAAGCGAAGCTTCATTTGCAGAAAATACAAAGCGAAGTGTCGTTTGCAGAGGACACGACTGGGAACATTTCCCTCACTAGGTTTCTTGAGTTCCGTGGGTTGTGTGACGTCCAGTGTATTTCCGTTAGTGGATGTGGAGAGATACAAAGCGCAACATCGTTTGCAGAGACAAAGCGCAACATCGTTTGCAGAGAATACAAAGCGAAACATCGTTTTCAGAGAATACAAAGCGAAGCATCGTTTTCAGAGAATACAAAGCGAAGCATCGTTCGCAGAGAACACTGACTGGGAACATTTCCCTCACTAGGTTGCTTGAGTTCCGTGGGTTGTGTCACGTGCAGCGTCTTTCCGCAGGTGGATGTGAAGAGGAGGGTGTCAACTCAAGTATCACCGTGGTTCACAATAAGGAGACACTTTGTGAATACCTTAATGAAGATTTTAGTAATGCATATACATGTACGTTATCTATCTCCCTTAAAATATTTCAGAATTATTTGTAAATAATAGAATTAATGGTAGGAAGAATATTTAAAAATATATTCATTCCTTAATTAAATACACGTTATCTAAAATTAATTTAAATATAATAATTTAGGATTTTCATCTTCGTTAATTGTGAGAAAATATTATTTGACAAAGTAAAATAAGTTTTAGACTATTGAATTTCATATAGAGAGCCCTACGAAAGGTACATTTCTAATGATTTTCTTAAAAATCTTAAATCGAAGAAGAATTTCGTATTTCATAAAGCAAACAATAAAAGAAAATCATTGAATGAAAATGAATTATTTTAATTATGGTTATTTAAGTATACACACAATATAAAAATTAAAGTATGTATATTTAATAAGATTAGCTGTTGTGTGTGTGTGAATTTAAATACTTTTCAGTGAATCTAAGAGAACTTTTTAATAAAAAAGTAATGCTTTATATTTTACCATTAAAATGTATTCCTGTTTAATTTTTTATCAAGCATAAGGTTTTAAATACAGGGTTTTCTAAAATTAGGATTATACATAATTCAATATCATTAAAAACATTTTATATAGCTTTAAGAAATCATATCTACTACTCCTATATTAACTTTTTTCAGCATTTCAATGATTTTTACTTATAAATAATAATTATAAATATTATTAATTACTGAACATTTAATCATTATAATTAATGTTAATAATAATAATTACTCTTGAGTATTCTCTAAAATGCGATAAAGCTTTCGGAATACAGAGTACACATAAATAATCGATGTAAATATCTTAACAAACATACAATCACATAAAAATATTTCGAGTTTACTGTATTATTATTTTTTGTCTGATAGAGAAATATTAAACACGATAATATTCAGAATTCTATTTAATTGCATTGCATGATTTCAATGAATGGAAATACTGATTTTGATTCTGAAATTAACAAGCAAAATGATTTTTATTCTACAAGAATTTTAACTTCTAATTTATAGAATTAAGTCGTCTTTTCAGAAAGACAATATTAAAAAAATAAAGGAATTAACGTTTGTTAAGCAGTAACTAATTACAACATTCTCATTAATAATTTCATTCATTAAATTCATAAAAAGATGATGAATAAGTTAATAATCTAAGCGAATTGTTGTGAGCATATATCAGATAAAAAGGTATATTATAAGGTATAAATCGTCCTTTTGATATGTTGTTTTCTCTATTATATTTGATGTTAAGCAATAACTACATTCTCATTAATACTTTTACAAATTAAATTTATAAGAAAAAATAACTGAATCTAAGAAAAATACTATGGTAGAAAAATGTTTTGACATGTTTTATTGTTTCTTTATTTTTTGTTGTGTTGAAGTAAGCGTACTCAATACCGATTTAATCAAAACATTTACAGTTGATTTAAATTAAAGTATGAATCAACTGTAAATTTTTCGATTATCTTAAATAAGAATCTTAATCTAAAAAAGAAAAAAGTTTATTATTTCTTTGCAAAACTATGTATTTTTTTATCAGTTTTATTGAACCTACATAAATTGTGATAAAGTGTATCAAAGAAAATCTTCAAATGCAACTAAAACAAATGCAAGCGGATGAAATTTTCTCCATTCGTGTTATGTCACTACTCACCTTTCAATTCGGCAGCCGAAAACTACAACAACATACATCATTTTAAATTGCGCAGATCAAAAAAAATTATTTTAAAATACTTTGCTTAAAATTATAATTTATTTACTTTTTGTTATTACTTCATCAATTATTCCTATGAAAAATGTAAATATTTTGAATGTTGCCAACAAGTGAAAACAGCTTAAGCTTTAAAAAATTTTCCGAACAAAAAGGCCCATTCATTGAATAAAACTCAAAAAATTTATGGAATTATTCAATATTCTGTTTACTGCACTAGTATTATTCAGGAAAACTAAATTTCATACTAATTGTGTTCAAAATTGCCAAGATTATACTCTGTTGCCAAAATTTAACAGTGTCATTTTAACAGCTACATCTACAGTAACGTATCTGTGAAGATAACAGTGCTCAACTTTTATCTGTTAGCTATGATGCATGTAATATCAATACAAAAAAATGGTAGTATAAAAGTTTGGCGTAAGGAAAGCATTAAGTCTTTAGATTTAAAAGAGTTTGTTTACAAATACTGCAACTATTAATCTAAAATACTATTAACTATTGCAATTTTTAAAAATTTAAATTGTCCTTGCAGATTTAAGCAAACTATAAAGTGGATGTTTTGTCTTGTCTTTTTCATGTTGTTTTCCTGTTGTTCTATTGTCCATGTGTTAATAGCTTGAATCAATGGAAAACGGCTTCTCAGACCAATGATTTGATCCTTATATAAGAAATCATTCTATTAACAAAATAAACTTCGACACTATTCTCAGACATTCGATGTTGAATTTCACCTTGTGCTGCTGCTCGAAGAATGTGATTTGAAAGCAGACAGCGAATTCTTCGACAAGTCTGATTTATGACGCCGTCTCAATACGATATGACGTATATGAAACGTCATCTCTATCTGACATCATATCTGACGCCATGGAAATTTTAAACCAATGAGAATTGTAATAAAGTGATGTAGTCATAATCTCAACTGGAACTAAAAAACAACCACCCTATGGTTAATAAATAAAAAGTAAGTTGTTAATAAGTATCCTGATTATACATTTTTGTTGTTCGAAAGCGTAATTCAAAAAATTCTGTACACAGCAATATTCATATCATGTCATAAAGAATATTGCTACAATGTGTGTTTTGGAATAAGAAAACCTCAACGTCTCTGAACAAAAATAAAAACAGCAAGCAGCATTGAATCAAGTCTTAAAGGTTCAATCAGAAATTAAATTATTCTCAATTTTAGCAGTATCCATTCATTTTTCTTGCTCTGCATCTCTTTAAAAATAGTTACAATTTCAGAATTTCTGCATCTTGATACTACTGACTTTTCTCACTTAATATCATTGATTTCTTTCTTACTTCGAAAACTACAATATACTTTATTCTTAAAAATGCCTCTATGGAAATAATTTTTGAAAAAAATTTTTTAAACTTTAAACATGCAAATCTTGTGATGCTTCTGCTGAAAAAAAACTGTGTTATATATCACATAGGATTCTGAAATTTAGGATTTTAAAATATCAAAAATTTATGCATTCCCATCCAAGATTCAAAGAATTATATAATTTAATGAATTACTGCAATTTTTAACTATAAATAATGTAAATTAAAGAAATGCGAAAAGATATACTCCGCATAATGGACAATGCAACATTTTCAAGTATCATTTTATAGAATTTATTTAATAATGCGTGTCAATTTATTCATTGTAATTAATGATAAAAAATAAGACATGATAAATCTGTATAAATTATTTACCGTAGGCAAATCAAATCTGCATATTATATATTTTAATATATAATAGTAATATTTTTCATAAAATTAAACTGAAATAACTATTTGAATGTTAAAAAAATTACTGCGTAATACGTCTTATATAAATATTATTTAAACTCCAAAAATTTCTCAAGTAGATGAAATAATGTTATCTTTGCCTTTTTACTAACCAAAACAGTTGGGTTTTTTAACAACCCTTTCAAGTATTAATTATAGGAAATCAAAACATTGGAAAAAATGTAATCAAACATATTTTTGTGCGGTGGTTAGAAAACCCATAAAAGAAAATTCATAAATAAAATCGCACAAGACTTCCTGAGTATAGCTTTGCAAAATAATTTTCGCAACACATTTAAAAACTATTTTTAAGCTCTGAATAGACATCGCATAAAAAATTTTCACATAGAAAATAACTGAAAAACTTACGAAATAACTAGCAATTCCTTTTGAAGCGAAATCAAATCACAAGAATAGTCCATTCAGGATAACCATACTCCGGTAAGCGAACTGAACGAAAATACCACAAGTATTTAAAATGGAAGATGAATATACAGTGGTAAGAAAAATTATGCACAGACCCAATATTAAATTGCAACCTTGTGAAAGCACTGAATGTATAAATATATATTTGTACGGGAGTTATGTTAAGTAATTATCTGATGTAATACTTGTAATGTGATGAAATGCATATGAAAAATCGAAAACTAAACAATTAATTTTTTATTGATAATTTTGTCAGTCATTAAATTTTCCCAATTGGATTGAGATTTTCATACACCATCCAAACATTCCCACAAGTAAAAAGTTACTTAAAAAACAACCACACAAAAACAGGCTTAAGGGTGCAATTAAAAGGCCATCCTGATGCATTCGACAGGTCCGCATCTGCCGAGGGAATGTTGGCGAGCAGCCAGGACTGCCTCATCATTTGTCTCCAGGAAAGCTATTAACGACGCTTGGCTGCCTTTCGGGAAGTGATTACCTTTATAAAAGTGTGACGACATAATTTATAAGTTTCAAATATATAAGCTGTTGTCTTTTCCTTGTCCGAGAACTATTTAAGCGTACGTTCAAATAATTTTTCATAGTCTGTACTTGATTAAATTGCACTAATTACCAAACAATTAAACGAAACTCACAAAATTAGCTGATACAGTTACGTGTAGAATATTGAGACGCAATATACAATACATAACTAGGTATGAAGTAGCATGAAAAAATACATTCATTGTGTCATTGGAAGAAGCTCATGTGAGGAAATGGGGCAGATCGGATGTCAGTTTGGTGAAGTGATTTTAATAGGCAATATTATAAAAGCAATGCAACGTTAGGGATGTTGTAAATTATGAGGTGAGATTAGCAAAGTAAAGCATCACTTGCCGAGCTGAGTGCTTGAGTGGGTGACCACATTCTCCTTTATTCTGTTGCTGGAGCTCCGTGGGTTGGGGACTTGTCCACATTCATCTTTGATGTTCAAAGTTCTTCTACTAGTGCTACGTATATGTGGACAGGATATTGCCAATTCAAGCGTCGAATTCTCTACCTGACCGTGGTTCAAAAGGATGATATGCTTGTGATGGGTGACTATTCTAAACCAAATAATCTTAATGTACAATACGGGGCACGCCTGCACACCTATATAAATGCAAATTTTGCGGTCCGTCAATTAAGAAGGCAAACAGTGCCATTGCGTTTACAAAGAACGCTTGTAATCATGGCTAGTGTTCTCGAAGGAGAATAACTATACATCTTCCTAAAGCATTCCAAAACGTGCTGGATAGAATTCAGGTTTAACGATTAAGCTGGCTATTCCATGGGCTGAAGTTTTTGCACTTCAAATAAGAATTCATGAAGTGATTCCTGTGTGAAATTGCCCTGTAGCTGGGGATCATTACCTATTTTCTAAATATATATACAGACAACCAGTGAGGGAGAATGTGATCATTCTTCCAATCACTCACAAAGGCAAGTGATACTTCCCTTTAGCAATCTTACTGAAAGCGGTGTGAAGCAACTGAGCTGCTGGGGTTCTTTCCAAATCTGCTTTAAGACACATATAAGTGTAAAAGATGTCGTCTCTATAAATATAAGAATCCACGGTTCCAAAGGGAAGAAAATAGAGATTTGCCTAAAAAAGATGCCGCTCTAAAAATATACTGACTGATCTGAATGAATTTCTTTTATCGGTATGTGATAGATGATAAAGAGTCTTAGATTCTTTCAAAATTAAACAACACCTGCTTCGCTTTGGAGACAAATCCGATAGTCTTCCATATGGAAACATCTTTCCATTGATATGTTGATGTTGATGATGTCCAATGGATATGTTGACGTGAAAACTTTCCCTCCAACGGCGTGACTTGAACCAAACGCAAACAGCAGGTGACCACGCATACAGATTATCTTCATGAAGCCGGTCGAAATTATTACCAACCTTTCGGTTCTCGCAGCAAGAAAAATATGATTTCACAGGGAGAAGTGATTTTATGTTTTTATGTGGACAGTTGCTGTCGTTATTGCACCATCATGCCAAGCCTATACTCTGTAAGCATAGTGGCAAATACTGTTCATTCACAATTGTCATCAACTAAAAGATTAGAAAATACTCCTTCAGTACAAGAGATAGAAATGATCTCTAGTCCATTCATGGCTGGAGTAGAGCTAGAAGCTTTTAGTAAGCATGACCGCCTTCTTAGACAGAAGGATAAAGAAAACATGAGAGAGGACTTACTGAACAAGACCCTGTAAATGCAACAAGATCGAGGAAATGGCGCATCATATTGAATGTGTTCCTCTTTCTCGACAGGCTGCTTCAGATACTATTGATACCAGAAAGTTACAGCTCCATGAAAAACCTTTGTGATTTCATTTATTAATAAAGATTTCCATATTTATTCGTTCGTTGATAATTTTCGTTGATTCGGTCGTTGATAATTTTTTGCAACTAAGAAAACAAAATAATTCTTTTGCAATATTTTTTATGAAATTCTACATACCATTTTGTGGAAATATATATCATAAATCAGATTAATACCAAATATTGTATGGCTTGATACACTTTAATTTTATTGATTCCACTTCTCTCTACATTCAACGAAACAACGATAATAAATATTTTTAAATACCTACAGAATGAAATTGGTTTATTCTTCTTGTGTAACGAGGCTTATAGACAAAATAACGACCGCATTGCTATAAAAATTGAAAAACAAAATAGTAACTTTAGAAAACAGTTGTTACAAAAATTAAACTCATTCTTTTTTTCTAAATATTCATCTACATCTTTTGAACGTCTCTCACATCTTATCTCGAATTTCAAAATTCACATACCGCTACTTTATTAAGTCTGGTAATCTTATTGCTGCTGGAAAGTACTTTCATTGAAATAATTAATAACTACAAAACTATGAAATGAATCTTCCAAAATAGGAAGTCTCCAAGGAAAATGGCTAAGTGAAGAAAGGTTTCTGGACCAGAGAGTCTTCATGGCTTTAAATTCAACCTTTTTACTAAGTTAATGAGACGTAAGCGATTTGGAAGTGGTGAAGAGTTGGCGATTGCTTAATGAACATATACTGCAAAATACTACGACTTGGGCAGTTTTGTGAAATGAAGTAAGTGAAGACGTACAGAAGTAGAAGTTTATTTCTATGTAACATCTATTTTTCTATATAAATATAGTGCTTTTTAATCTTTACAACAAAAAGCCGTTATTTTTTGTTTGTTTCTCGCTCTGAATAATATTTTTGGCGAATATTTAAATTCAAATGACAAATATAAAAATTTTCTACTAAAATTATAGTTTAATAAGAAAATTTTGGGTGATTGCATATCTAAATATTATCTGTATACCATATCATAAAAATGTATAAATGCAATATATTCGTTTCATAAATATTTCTGTCATAATCTAAACTTATGAAAAGACATACTCTAAAATAATTTCCGAGATTTTAGCATGCGTTCTCCGCTGTTGCAAGAAAGTAACATATTTCTTGCTTCCTGTCGAACCGTGAAATTTATCGCATCCGCCCGCGGTATCATTTATCAAGGGGAAAATATGATTCAAATCTGAAAATGCTTAATGGACCTCGAATGCCTTTTCACGTCCATCTGGCCATCCTTAGAAATTTTTCTTCATATATTTGGCTACTATATCAAGATTTTTCATTGGCGCGTTACAGCCAACTCGTTCGATTAGGCGTAATAAACAATTTTCACGCTTCCATAAAATTTGTTTTCAGCGACATTTAAGATAAATTTTAGTTTCATTAAATGAATATTTTTCTTTTGTTACTCTTCTTTAAATGATGAATTGATGCTATTAATAAATTAGAAAGAGCTTGAAATTTGTTCCTGGCATTAAATCAATTAGTTTAATGCCATCAACAATTTCAAGTTTTTTCTAATTTAAATTTGATGGATATTTGTTATATTTGAAAACTATCGTTTTCCTCATAACAAATATCCATCAAGTAATTTTTTGAATGACATGTTATGTAATTGCCGGGATTCCACTCAATTCATAACCAAAAAAATGACTCTTCTTAAATGATGGACAATTTATTCAAATTTCCTCTCATTAATTTTTAATTTAATTTAGTACATGGCATATTGAATCTTTTAAAATTTCTTTCCCTTTTCATGACAACTATTTTAATTGTTTCTAATCAATTTGTATTGTATTCATCGTATTACTTAGAAATAAGTAAAATCCCTGAAGTTATAATAACATAAATAGAAATTTAAAGAATGAAAAGGTTTTTAATAGATTAAGACATTTTATATAATATAGACTTGTTATTAATTTTAATAAATGCGGAAATTTTATTTTTAAAAATTCAGCTTGTCTTGTTATTTATTTATTTATTGCTCGATTATATATATATATACTTACATACATAAAAAATGTATTAGATAAAAAGAAAATTCTCCTTATAGAGTAGTGTTATTCACAATATTAAAATGTTCATACTTTTATTACTATGAACTTTTTGGATTTTAATAATTATAATATTTTTCATAATTTTTTTATTCTTAACTGCACATTAATTTTCTTTTTTATATTTAATTTCTTTCTAACATGTATACTTCAGTCTTTTGGCAACAGTTTTTAACTTACATTTTTATTCTGTTCATTTCATATCAATCAGTTTTCAAATCAACCAATTTGATTCCCTCCATTCTTCTTAAGCGCTTTTAATTCTTATCTTATACTTACTCCATGTCTTCATTATATATATATATATATATATATATATATATATATATATATTCCATCTTTTTCTCTTGTTCTCATTAGAAATATTTTAATTTCTAATCTTTATAGAATAGGGCATAATGAGTGTCTCTATATTTTCATTTAGTCTGCTGAAATTTTCTAAAAGAATTTAACATCAATATTTAATAAAATTTCATGTTTCCTTACTTTTTGCTGTAATCGAAAATAATATCCATATATTTTGGATTATTATCGAATGTTTCCGAATATTTTGACTTTATATTCCTAAGCAAATGTAATAAAACGTTAGTATAGAAAAAAGTGTGAAACATTACTCTCTCTAGATAGAGCTCTGTATGCATGCTGACATGTAATTTCAATGATGCCCCCATTTTGCTGTTCACGAAGAGTAAAAAAAAATCTTTGTTAAATAAACCTGCCTCAGGCTAAGCATGCATGTATAAAATAACCAGTCATCTTTTGTGAGTGCCATAAATAATAACTTTATGCAATGTTTTGATAATATTTTTAGTAATCTTGTATAAATTTGAGTTGTTCACGGACATTTAAATCTATTTTAACTTTCTAAAAAGAGTGCACTGTTATTTATTTCAAAACAAAAAGAAGCGTAAATGTTTTCACTCTTGATGTGAAAGTAGGGCGACACCTGGTTTAGCGAAGACCCCATGGACACTCCCTCGCCTAAAAATGGAACCGTGCTCTTGACATTGCTGAGCAGTCTCTGCTGAGCGTCGAGCTTCGGTTATAAAAAGCAGAAGAAATAAATGAAGGAAACGGAAAGGGTGTCGTTCACGCCTTAAGAAATCACGAAGTCGCACCAGTTGTCGAGAGCATTGCCCAATGGATTCATTAATGTCTCCTTCTTTACTCAGTGGCCATTCTTATTCTTTACTCCAGATTGCATTAAATATTTCTTAATCACTACATCTTAATCTACAAACTTAACATTATTTTCATAAATTCAATTTCATAAAGGGCAGCAGTTTAAAATTTGCAATTTAGAAACTTTTTGGTTAGTTCCTGATCTATGTAATCCATTATGAAGCAATATAAATTCGTGCTCTGGAAAGATTATGGGAGCTTCAAATCTTTCTGTTTAGAAACCAATTTTTTGTTTTCACCAAAAAAGCTTAAAAAATAATGAAAACAAATAAATCGGGTCTAAAATATTAAAAACATGGTTTCTAGAATTTGATTTCATTAAAAATGCTTTAGGCTTAATTCATTTTACTGTTATACGTGTAAATTAGATGTTTTTATAGCATTTAAAGATGCTAAACGTATTGGGTTGTTCGGAAAGTAATTTCGTTTTTCCTACATGGATTAGCTTTTTGATACTAAAAACCAACCACTTTATGACTGTGGAATCGTGCTACTACCAGAAAGATTGTAAAAGCTATTGGACTAGAATAGACAATGTGCAATGCAATACACTATTTATTTGCTGCACATTTTTCATTTTTATGAAAAACGAAATGACTTTCCGAACAACCCAATATTTTAAACACAATTCAAACAAAATATTTCAGTTTGACTAAATTCTATCATAAGCATTTATTAAAACATTAATGAGTTGCTCTCATATTTTATGAAGTTTTTATA
The DNA here is from genome assembly GCA_037975125.1 of Latrodectus hesperus. Taxonomy (NCBI): domain Eukaryota; kingdom Metazoa; phylum Arthropoda; class Arachnida; order Araneae; family Theridiidae; genus Latrodectus; species Latrodectus hesperus. The sequence goes on from CM075862.1 coordinate 30,624,093, forward strand.
ATTGACACATTTACAGTTTCTTTTCTATTTTAAAGAATTTTCTAGTTTATATATATATATATATATATATATATATATATATATATATATATATATATATATTCCTCGCTATGAAATGGGAAAATTTTGAAATTTTGAATTTTTCATAACGTGAGAGAATGTAATTTTATTATTAAGTAGAACACATGAAAATAAATGTTTTACAGGTTTGAAATAAATTTTAATTTATCACGTATGAAGGAATTTTTATACATATTATTTTGATTTTTTCAAATATGAATTGATAAATTATTTTTATATGTAAAAATGAGAGGTATAAAAAAATACTACATAAATAATGTTTCTTGGATTACTATTTTTAAATAGCTCACTCTAAATGTTTTTGTGACATTTGGGACACGAATGCAACAAATTTAATGATTAAATTAGCATTCAGTTATTAGCTTTCAAAATTTAATTTTCAAAACAAATTAATTTCAAGAAGTAATCGATTTAATTAATGTATTGTTTATTGTTTTGAATATCAGTTAATAGCAAGTACCACTTATTCATTAAATAATTGCAATTTTTCAAATATTTACTTGCTGCAAAGTAACAGAAAAATATATTAAGCATTTACATACATCTATGAAAAAAAATTTTTCATTTTTCAATGTTTACTTAAATACAGTGAAAATGATATATTAATCAAACCTATAAGAAATCTCCCATTTTTATTCATTTCATTTATGAATTGTAATACTTCGCATTTACTTTAAGCAAATCTCTCAGTCGCACTGTTTGCGTCCTTAAAATTCATACCAGTGATGAATTGGTCGTACGAAACTAGCTAGATTTGATTAACAAAAGGATGTAATACTGAAAAAATATTAAAATTGTGATACAAGAAAATATATAAATTGAAATAATCATTGACTAATAAAATAGGATTATTATCAAAAATATACTAATAATCAACTATTAAGAATTGTCTGTGTATACGGAAAAAATATTTTTACTTCAAAAGAAATCCGATTAGAACTGTGGCAGCAGGGTTTGTACAGATTTTCAAGAATCAAATTCCATGAGTTTTCCTGTGGTCAAATCAAAACATTTCCAAGAGATATCGACAGTCATATTAATTATTTTTATTTTATCAATTGTTCTTAACCAAATACGCATATAATTATCGATATACATCATTTTCCAATTATATTTGTAAATAATAGAAATTAATAATTGTAAAAATTACTGAGACTATATATTTTTTATTTAAATTAGAATTATGTTTAATGATTACTTCAATGGCCTTCTGTGAATTTAAAGCTAGAACAGAAAACTCTTTTTATTTAAATAATCAATATCAACACTTAAATAAACAATATACTTGGTATTACTAAATTATACATTATATAAAATAATGGGTGATTTTAGAGTTTTTTTAAACGTCTTTATTATATTCCTATTTATTAATTCATTGAATATTTCAAGATGTATATAACAATCTCTTTTAAAATTTACAAAATTTGATGCTGTGCACTTTTTAAAAAATCAGCCATTTTAGTCAGCCTGTTCAAGTTCAGACAACTGGAGTAATCCACTTGTTCATAATTCTAAGCATTTCTCACTCACATTTTTAATCAAAATGTTTTCACTTGAGAGAATTACAAAAACTGACAAGTAACATTATGTTTTAACAATATCATCATTATCCTAAAATCTTACCTGGCAGTCCAATTGTTTTGGCCGCAGATGATCCTTTAAACTTTCAACAAAGAAAAGCACATGATTACTAGCATTTGTAACTTTTAATTTTAATAAGTTGGAAAAATAAGGTGCATTTCCAAAATCCATTAAATAAGCACTCTTTTTTCTTCGCCACAACTGAATTACTTTGCAATAGCACTGAAAACACTGCTTGAAAGAGAGAATTTATATTGCTACTAGAACTGTAGCTGAATCCACTGTTTAAAACATTAAGGGCCCATAGAATTCCAAACTTTAAAAACTTTTTAAAGAAACAAAGTAATCTAAATTTTCAGAACATGCTTTGGGTTTACATTTTTTAACAGAAACAGCAGTGGTGATTTTTTTTAAATAAAGACGTGTTTTTTTTCTTTTTTTATATGGGATTTGTAAACTTTTTTTTGGCAGTATTTGAAATGCCAAAGTTTTTCTTGCAAATTAGACGGATTATGGGCATGTGTTTCTTCTTAACCACACAAATCTTTGTATGGCTTTTACCAGAGTCCACTGGTCATTGGAAAGACACTTTCCGTCTGAATATTAAATTATTTATTTCACCCTTTAATTTCGTTGATAAACAATAGAATTCATCCCGATTTACTGAATTTATACGCATTTTCTTCCAGGAATGTATGCAAAATATATTTTGACTCAGAAATTTTAAACTTAGATATTAATATTCAGGGGATTTTATAAAATATAAAGAAAACAGAAAAAGAATGAATCAAAATTTTCTGCCTGATTGCACCATATGGCGGTTTTATTGGTGATTATTCCACTTAACTTCACTCACATGATCCGGTCATGATTGAGCTGGATCATTATGAAGCCATTATGGCTGAACTGTATCTTAATTTTAGTCAATTGTTATGCATGCTATAACTAACAAATATCTATCATTCCACCATCTAATGGTAACATTAAGAGCCAATACTCAATTTTGTTTTTCGAATTTCATTTTAAGTATACGCAATTTTCACCAAGGAATGTATGCAAAGCATATTTTGACTTAGAAATATTATATTTGGGTATCAATATACAGCGTATTTTATAAAATATGAAGAAAAAAGAAACGAAAAAAGAATCAATCAAAATCATCTGCCTGATTGCACCACATGACAATTTTAGTGGTGATTATTTCACTTCACTTCACACACATAATCCAGTCCTGATTGAGATTTAAAAAATTTTAAAAAAAAACTCAAAAAAATTATAATATTTTCTGACAAAAAATAAATGCACCAAGGTTTGAGTAAAAATTTTCAGAAGTGATTCATGGTTTTCAAGGAATCATGTCGAAATTTAAAGAGTTTTAAGGACCCTTAAAACAATTTTTCAATTTTCAGGAGTTGTACGAATCATACCACACGAAATCGAAAACTAATTTTGATTAAATGATTATGTACTATATTTTGTAAAGGCAAGATGGGAACAACTTTGAACTGCAAGAAAAAAACAGAAATAAAGAAAGAAGATGATTCTTCAACAACTGCAACAACGACAATTACGCTTTGTCGTCACGGTGTTATTTTTGTGCTTGATTAAATCTTTAGTAAATATGTTCATTAGAATGGACTAATTACAAGTATATTTGTGAATCGGATAGAGAGCTATTGCCATCCGTAATCAAGATCGAAAGCTAATTTTTATTTATTGATTATGAAGCTTAGTTTGTAAAAGCGAGGTGGCAATAACTTTAAACTCAAAAACGAAACAAAAAGAAACGAGGATTCTTTTGGAAAAACGACACTTGCTTTATGTCGTTGCCACAGTTTATTTGCGTTAGATTAATTATTAACAAATATTTTCATTAGAACATTCATTAGGTAGAACAATAATAGAATGTATTTAAAAATAAATGCAGCGTCATGTATTCTCTACCAGGAACTGAATGTATATCTTTAACTCTCAGGTTATTTATTGATCCTGGACTTTTCTAGAAGGAACTTTTTTTTCCTCATTCGGACATATTTCTCAGAAATTTCCAACGCCATAAAAATAAATTGCTTGTCAAGAATGATAAAGTGACGTTGACGTGTCAAGACTGCCTATCTTCATCCGGCTTCGGTAGGAATCGTCAGTTGCCGGATACAACTCCAGTTAGGGGCCCGGATATAGGATTCGATCGAAGACTATCATCCTATTGTGTTTCCCTTCACCAACAAGTCCTCGTGGTGATTAAAATTTGCTGTATTTAATAAATAAATGCTTATACAGGAATGATATCTAGGGACTGTGAATGGAATCATAAACAAATTGACATTTTTTATGCCTTTTCGAAATAGATCTCACATTTGTAGGTGCAAATATAAATACAAAATGTAAAATATGTGAAAGAAATTATCAAGATAAAATAATATTTCATAAAATCAGCAGTTATATTGAAAGAAACAATCAAAGCGGAATTACTTTAACACATATAAGTAAATTATGATGTAATTGATAGGCATTTAATTTCTTCTATGTATAACCTAATTTTCCAAAAATCTCAACCCGTTGGCCTCTCTTCTGTTGAATAATTCTGCCTGTTGTGGTCTGCGCGGGAACAGTAATTTACAATTAGGTTCATAATGCATTTTCACTGATTTGTTTTAATAACAATTTGAAATATTCATCAATTTTACATGTTAATGTTTTTTCAATGGACATAATTTTCGGAACAAAAGCCGCCTTATTGTTGAAATAAACGAAAATGGCTTAAAAAATGCACACAATTTCACTTTTCAACAAGACAAAAGCCACATTGAAATTAAACGTGTGATGCACCTGTCTTAAAAAGAGTTTATAAATATTGATAATAATAGAAAAATATTTAAAATATACTTACATTCATACATATTTTTATATTTACTCATTAAATCCATATGCGCAATACTCATATTACATTAAAACCTAATAACTCTGGAACATGTTAAATAGGTATAGTGCTCGCAATATTCCTCAAGTGAAATTATAGGATAGCGACCTGGTTGGTAAGCGCCTCGTTCTCATCATTAGAAGATAGTGAGTTCAAATCCCGACTTAACTGAAGATTTATCGTTTTCACTAAAAGTTGCTGGAGTATGTTAAATAGGTAGTGTCTGCATTGTCTTCTAAGAGAAATAATACTTCTGTGGGTGGCATGCTACGTACTAGAAGTTTCCTGTTTTAAATCAGGTAGACAGGACTGCTTTCTTCTAAACTGGTACTGTGGGCTTGATACAGAGACATATGCTGGTGTAACAACCTTTGGGGATGGCAAGTCAACTATTCTTCTGCTTGCTCCTTGCATTCTAAATTAGATCCAGCAGCTTTCTCCTTGCATTCTAAATTAGATACAGCAGCTTCCTCCTTGTAATATAAATTAGATACAACAGCTTGCTCCTTGTAATCTATATTAAATCCAACAGCTTGCTCCTTGTAATCTAAATTAGATACAGCAGCTTGCTCCTTGCATTCTAAATTATATCCAGCAGCTTGCTCCCTGCATTCTAAATTATATCCAGCAGCTTGCTGCTTGCATTCTAAATTATATCCAGCAGTTTGCTCCTTGCATTCTAAATTAGATCCAGCAGCTTCCTCCTTGTAATCTAAATTAGATACAACAGCTCGCTCCTTGTAATCTAAATTAGATCCAACAGCTTGCTCCTTGTAATCTAAATTAGATACAGCAGCTTGCTCCTTGCATTCTAAATTAGATTCAGGAGCTTGCTTTTTGTAATCTAAATTAGATCCAGTGGCTTGCACCTAGCTAGTAGAGCCCAACTCTGGGTTAGATACAGAGAAATATGCCGGTGCACACGCAATGTCATAACGCAGTGATAGTTTGAAGGGCAAAATCAGTAACAGTACTCGATGGAAAATTTTCAAAATTTGAGTCCTCACTAAATTAATTGAAAAAAATTTATCTTATCTAAATTACAATCTTAGCAGTCTGTCTGGTCATCCTGTACGGCTTTTTGCGGCGCATCTATGCTTCTACTGTTGGTGGTTGATTGACTCGTGCAACTGGGGCCCATTTTGCAAACCACAGTAAATTGTTTATATTTCTTAATGCTGTAGACACATCTGTAGCGCTTTTAAAAACTGAACTTTCAAAATTGGAGTCTCAGAGGTTTTTCTTTTGGAAATTGCGTTCACTGATGCTTTTATTTATTGGTATGTTTACGTTTTTCGAAACAAACATTTGTGCAAAATTTTTCTTGCCATAAGGATTGTTAAAAATTCTTTAAATATCAAGCAAAATTTATGCAAGGGCTTAAATTATTTTAAATACTTGAATGACTCATATATAATTTACTCAAATTTCTTAAATCAAATATAATTTTTGAATATATTTTTGGTAATATTGTATAAAATAGAAACACTTCTAAAAGTGAATTAAATGAATTATATTCTAAATATAATTCATTTAAGTGAATTATATTTAGAATATAATTCATTTAATTCTAAAAGTGAATTAAATTCTAAAAGTGAATTAAATGAATGGAAATCAATATACAGAACAGTTTTCCAAAATTCTTATTTTGAAAACTATCTTTTTTATTTGTATTTTCTTTACGTAAATATTTACTTGCGCTTGCATTCTTTTGGAAAAGCATTTCAACGAGCACTCTAAAATAAACCACTGTAATTTTACAGCAAAATGTGCTGGCGTTTTGGGCGCCAGTACAATATGCTGTAAATTTTACAGCATATTCATAAAACTTTTACAGTTCTTTTTACTGTTTTACAGCACTTTTTACTGTAATTTTTACAGCCCTTTTTACTGTAATTTTTACCGCACTTTTTACTGTAATTTTTACTGCACTTTTTATTGTTATTTTTACAGCACTTTTTATTGTTATTTTACAGCACATTTTACTATGCATTTTGCTGCATATTCTACAAAACCTATTGCAATAGCTATTTACAGCTATCAGCATGTTTTGTAAAGATAATAGTAGAGTATAAATCAGTTTTGAACACACAATAGCTAATTTCCTAATTATGGGCCAACTATTATTAAGCAATTTTTTATACAATATACAAAGCACATAAACGTAACTTATGTTATATTGCAGAAGATGTCATTTTTCAGAACATTTTGTGATCAATAATTTAACTTTCAATACCTAACGAGATGGTTTAACTTTCTTACCTCACACTCGTAACTTTAACAAAAGTTTGAATTTTTTTATTAATTAATTTTTTTTAAAAAAATTAAGAAATAACAGTTTAAAAAACAATTAATTAAAATTAAGAAATAACAGTATTGAATACGATACAAAGCTAAGCTTTAAACTGATTTTTGATATATCTGTGATTCTACAGATTTAGGATTAAAAAAAAACTTACAAAACATTCCATTTTACTAAAATTACCAAAGGGAAATTAGTTAATGATATAGTATTTAATTATACTGTAAAGACAATAAAAGTTTTCTTTTTGATATTGTTTAAAGTAGTTGATTTTTTCCATTATAATAAAAGCAAATAAAGATTCTGAGGAAAAAATGCAATATAGTTGACTATACACAAATAATTTAAAAGAATTTTTTTATTTACATTTTAAAAATTATAGACATTTAAAGTTGGATAAATTATTTAAAAGTGACAAAAACATGTGCTTGGATTCCATCCCCGACATATTTTTTAGGTTTCGTTCCCCGCGAGGGATTAAATTTGAACAAGCACCTGAAAAACAAAAAAAACAAAAAAAAAAAAAAATAGAAAGACACATGAATAACTAATTTGAAATTTCAAGATCTGAATATTTTAGAGGAAAAGTTGTTTAATATAGTTCAATAAAATAATTAGAACTTTTTATTGTTTACAATGTTCATAAGTAAACAATGTTCATAAGCTGTGATTGAATTTCAATATACTTCTTTTAATAGTTAACAAGTGGTTGTTACATTCATGCAATCACAATCATTTTGATGATAAAAATTATTTCAAGGAATTTTAGCAATTTCATGATAAGAATTTTTAGTAATGATGGTCTCACTTCTTATGAAGATGATAAAATCTGTATTTCAATTAAATCATTCTAACTGATGTTTTCTATCTCGAAAAACTAATTAGTAATTGATTTAATTAAAAGAGAATATAGAATTTGTTTTATAGGGATTCATTTATGTTATCAAAAATTATATCCTCTGAGAAACAAATCATAACATTTCCAATGGGAACGGTGAATTACAAATTTTTAGAAATAAAGTGCGAAACATGAACTTTATGCCCACATTTTAACGATACTTTACAAAAGCCGATTTTAAGTTTAAAAAATTTATTTTGTAAAGAATATGGAAACATTTATTTTGCATACATATATACACAATTTAAAAATATTTCCATTGAAAATAAACAGAAAAATTAAAATGCTATAATATGTCAAAGTAACAATTTATGAAATGACATTTTATAAAACATTTGTACTTAAAACTGAATTTCTTTAACTCGTAAATAATTACTTCAAAAGTGAAATCTTAGTTGTCTTAGAGTGAGATCAAAGTTGTATTTTCCTCTAAGAAAACTTTAATTTTTAATAAAAAATTACATGAAATAGTGCAAAATTAGGAAATATAAAAAAAAATTTGCTCTTTATTAAATCTGCATATTTACGGCATTATATACGTACTTAAAAATAAATAAAGGAGAATACAATTGAAGTTGTATCAAAAAGATATATTTAACTAAAACAATTTATTTAGATTTTCTTAGAATTTTATATATTCATATGATTTATTTTAAATAGAATGTTAGCAGAGTAAACAGTATTTGAAGAGGTCAATAAATGTAACAACAAATTTTTGCTTTTGAGTTAAAACATTTCAAACCTTATGAAATATATAAATAATACATACCACAAATTAATACACATGGTGTGCAAGGTAAGTCTATAATATCTACTGCATCCTGAGAAGATGTGGAAATCTAAAACCAATAAACAAATTCCTGATTAATTTATTTATGATTAATTTTTATATTCATTTCTAAATTTCTTATTTATAATTTACTAAGCAGTAATTTTTTTAAATAAAGTTTTGAATACTTTACTGCAATACTTCTAAATATTTTTTCAAGTCTTCTCCAAAATATGCAGATAGAAGAACAATACACGCTCCAATATCCTCTTTTCCATCCAATTCCTCAATAGTTAAAGATTGTATTTTACAACCTCCAGGAGGAGAAGTTTTTAAGAAATTAACAATTCTTTTAATTTTGTTAGCTGATGCAAACTTAAGTCTTTCATTTAAATCTACAGCAGTTAAACACTTAAAATGGTCCAAAATGCTTTGCTTTAAAAATAAGCAAGGCCATCTTTCTTTTAATGTGGAAATATCACTAGGTGTGTTAATATCTTTTCTTTGAAATGGAAAAGATCTCATATTAATTTTACAACCTCTTCAATTATAACATCAAAAAACACACTGCATTTTGGCTTCTTGTCGGACATCACAATGAAAGAAAAATAGAAAACTTTTAAAAATACACGTGCTTACAAAAACTCTCTCTCTCCCAATACCTATTCCAGCTTTCAAATATGGCTGAAGTTGATATGAAGAGGCTTTACTCTGAATAGTCTTACTACTAAAAGTTATTTGTGATTATTCTATTTTTAAAACTTCCTTTATAAATCAAACACTTTCTTCATAAATTCTTATTTTCCCAAAACATAGATATATTTAAAAAAAATTTTAAAAAGTGTGACCATATTGGAAGGTAGTATTTAATGTGCACAGTAGTATTAGAAAAATCTTGAGCACAATATATTTTAAATATGTTAAGCAAGAACAAATTACAAAGTTTTCACTCATGTATTTGTTTCTTAATTATAATTTTAAATTAGCTTTTCTTTTTATGAATTTCAGATTCCTTCACTATAATGTAAATAAATCATAAATAGCACTACAAATTCTGCAATTTTTTAATAAAATAAAGTAAAATTTGCAGTAATAATGGAGTAATAATGGTTTTACAAAAAAAATGTGTTGCCTGAAATTTTTTTTCATAATTATCAAACAACCAACAAGATTTCCCAAACAGGCTTTTAATTAATGTTCTAATTAGTAATATAAATTTAAAAAATTAATCATGGTTATAAAATAATAAACTTTACATTTTCTAAATAAATGACTTTAATTCGAATAGTACTTCCTAATATGTATTTAAAAAAGGAATATTTCTTATATATTTGTTATAAAATAAGGATTTTAAAAAATAGATATTTTAAAAAAGCATTAAATTTTTCATTGAAATGCATTTTTACATTTCATGCAAATTCTAAACACAAGACCATTTATTCTAATAAATATCATTACTTGTAAAATTATTTTATTGAAAGAATTCACAAACATTTATGCCTAAAAAAATGATTATTTATATGCATGTTACAAAATGGAATTGAATTACTGATCATAATTAGAATGCAATTTAACGATCTGCATTAAAAATAAACATTTTTTAGTAAAATTCTAATCAAAAAATTATTAAAAAATATAAAAAATTTGTTATATTTAGTTAATGTACAATAAATTATATCATTTTACAATGAAAGAAAAATCAGGAATTTTCAACAACAAAAATAAAATAGAAATTCCGTTAATATAAATATTTAATAATATATATCTAAAAGAATATAACAATAGATGATTATTCAATTTTAATTTCGAAAGAAATATAGCTAAGCAATTTTATATAACAACGGAAGCACTTAAATACATCTCTAATTTCGTCAAAAATTTTATAATTAAAATACTAATCATTATGTTACCAAACTACTTAAAAATATTTTAAACATTAATAAAAAGTAAGTAAAAAATATTAACACTGAGTTAATACTAGTGAATGTGATCATTTGTAAATTCAGCTTAGAATTTTTTGAAATGTTCAGTCAAATTTATAAGAATTTATATAAATCAAAGTTAGCTAACAACTTGCATAATAAACAATATGAAAAGTATACGTTACCTTATATTTGGTGATTAAATTTTAATAGAAATTCAATTAAAGGAACAACTATTCTCAAAATATCACCAACTTCACTAAGCGAAAACAAGGGCAAATAAATGTGTGGCGAAATTAATTCGATTATTTGCCACAGGAACAAAAGAAACTTTTATCCCGCCAATTCAATGCGCATGCCCAATAGCAAACGATTTTCTGCTACTGAATTTTACAGTAAAATTTGCGGTAATTATTAGTGTTCCTATGACAGCTATTTAAATAACAGTGATTTTTACTGTATTTCTTCCGTTTTTTTTTTTTACAGTGAGGCAAACATTTGTTATTTAGAAGGTTGCTTTTCGAAACTTAATTTTCTAGGACATTTTCAGTGCTTGGATTTTGCCAATTACTCAGTGAAAAGTGATTTTTGTCAATTCCTTCCGATCTTTCAAATCATTTTTTTTTCTAATATGGCCATATGCTCATTCGGCGAGGGGGGAGGAATGAGAGGCGGTGGTTTATAAATAGCGGAAGTGATGAATAAGACATCTTTTGGCAGCTCCCCGGGAGAAATAAGACGCTCGTTCACTGCCACCGTGTGAAAAGTACGTCATGGGGATAAACGCGCAAAATAAAATTGTGGAAGATCAGGAAATGTAGCACTTCAATTATGAAGCTGTTAAATATTTTAACCGTTAAATCTTGGCTGCCCCAGAGAAGAAGGTGAAAATGTTGCCAAGTCATTATTTAACCATTATTTTGTCATCATAATCATCATGTAATCATTTTTACGTGTAAAATAAATAGAATTCACGGTAGAAAGAAAAACATAAAATTTTGAACATACATATTTATACTATATGTATGCCTTATTTACCGACGTACTAGACAAAATCCCTTGTTTTCACAGATGTTTGAAGGATAAAACTGTGTGACTGTTCATTATGATGAATTTACGAAATTTTAAGTAATATTTTCTGCAGATATTTAGTCTCTAGGAGGGCCGTGGTGGCCTGGTTGGTTAGGGCGTCGTTCTCATTATCGGAAGGTAGTGAGTTCGAATCCCGGCCAACCGAAGATCCACCGTGTCCTCTAAAGGTGGCTGGGGAATAATAAAACTGGGTATGGTCGCAATATCCCCCAAGTGAAATGATACCTCTGGGGTTGGCAGGCCTAGTATTGGTGTCTTTTGCTTGGTCCCTGCTTCAAAATCACTAAGACTCCACTCGGCTGCTTTTATCTAACTGGAATAGAGCTCAACTCAGGGCAAAGTACTGTAAATACTTGGTGCCTGTAAGAAACAAAGAAGTATTCTGGTGCAACAACAACCTAATCTCTGGGGCAATTCAATCTTCTTCCCCAAAGCTGAATGAAGAGTTTCTTTGCCATCAGCATCTACACATTATCCCATCCACATTTCTTAAAAGAGTTTGTTTTACAGAGGTCCTGTAGGTCATATTTACTGTGTGAATTACTTTCTTTAGATCCTGTTCCTGATTCCTCCAAGATCTTATAATTTTCTCAGTTGGCTGTGTCCCGAAATGCCTTTCTGTTGCCCTGTTTCCATGTTCTCCAGCATACGCAATCACACATAACTAGTATACTATGTTATATCAATGCCGTTATTGTCTATAAGACATGACTTGCCAACAAATGTATAAAAATGAAACAGTAGAAACGCTTGAAATTCCTTCCAAAAATTGGAAAGTTTAAATGATCCAAGATGCGATAGTCAATGACGGCGCATGCACTGAAATCTACGTCACTGTAATATTTCCACACTCCAAACCAATAAAATTGCAAAGCTCCGAATCGAGGAAGTTTCTAAAAATGAATGTATTTTAGAGCTATTGTCAAAAATGAAAGTGCATCTCTTACTCGTTTATACGATGTATGAAACAGAGCAAATGAACCCTCTGAAATAGCCTCACTTGTGGTTCTGAAAGGACAGTAAGGGGATTTATGCATCTGATTTTTTCAATTAAAATTCCTCTCGCAAATGCTTCTTACAGGAAATAAAGATTGGCTTTATATACAATTACCTTGATAAAAAAAACAGCTGGGTTCTAAGCAATTAATAATCCTGATGTGAAAAAAGTATTTGATTAGCTCAAAAAATCTTTCTATATCATTATGTATTTATAATTTTGATAATCACGTAATAAAAAATTCAAATGATCTATTTTTTGATTATGAATTTTTAGAAATGTGTTTAATGATTACAGAAAGCATTATTCTTTAATTGAAGTCAAATCTGCAAATGTATTTATTTCATATCAACCCTTCCAATCAGTTTTTATTCATTATTTCATTACAAAAGCTGTCATGATACCTAACATTATGCATTATTTAATTTATATAACATAAAATATACTTTTAAAAAAATATCAAAATTACCTCATGGTAGAGAAAAGTGCTGTTTTCCATTTCTTCATTATTTTATTTATTTTTATTTTATGTAATTATATTTAATTATTTTTAATAATATTTAATATTTTATATAATCCCAGTTTTATTAAATTTTTTCACTCTTTATTTTTATTATTTCAATATTTCATTATTTTATCTCCAGTGTTGCATTCATTTCCACAGTTGAGAAGAATTGATCGCCAATTAATTTTTGTAACTCTTTTGCAATAGAAATTTCCGTAAATAAAAAAGTTTTATGGCAATTTATTATACCATAAATTCTGATACTTTGAACTGTGAGGGCTCTTTATTCTTATAACATTTGAGTGCATTTAATTCGTATTATAAATATAGCTTATAAACACAAGCTCATTTGTAAAAAGTTATTGCAACTTGTAGAGTTTTTCTAACTGAATTAGCGAATAATATACAGTAAATTCTTTCTGTAATTCTTAACTGCTTTTTCTTGTGCGTCAATTGATAGAAAGTTGAGATCGCAAACTGCAACCCATTTGTCTCGCGCATTATTTACCTCACAAAGCTCTCTGAGTGTTTTTTGCAGCCACCCACCTGAAGGACGCTCTAAACTTAGCGCATGTTGTCAGTCAAAACGCTTCCCAACATGAGGGATGCGACTTGAAGTCTTAAGTGTCGTCGATCTTTAGAAATCACCCTTTTCAGAAGATTTTTTTTTAAATTCATTGCCAAAAAATTGAGAATTTTAAATGTCTACATGTGAATACGTTTTAACACTGATAACAATTTATTTTTAAAATAAAATTAGTTTTTAAATAATTACATATTTAAATTAATTTTAATACAAATTTAAGTAAAACATTGATATAAAACTTTTTTTATCCAATGGCGGGCATACAAGGGTACTGAACCCTATGCCACAACAAGACCAGAAACTTCTACTCATTTGTCGTTACCCAGCGAGCACCTGTGAACCAAGTCACGGAGGCGAGTAGCGTTTCCCGTGCCATACCACCACAAACCCGTTTATAGGGCGGGCCACATTCATACAACATCACAGAAGAAAGGACAGAGAAACACAGAGAAGGAAAGAAACATCCATGCCCGAACCGGGATTCGAACCCGGGACCAACAGCTCAGGAGTCAGGAACGCTAACCACTCATCCAATCGGTCGCCTTGATATAAAACTACAATTTGTAATTTCATGAATGCTTCTTATCCGAAATGGGCTTAATTTTAAAGGACAAATAATTCTTTTAGATCTCTCTCTCTCTCTCTCTCTCTCTCTTTATACAATACTGATTTAAAGCAAACATATTTAAAATTACAGTTTATAATTTTTCATGTAAGATAAAGGATAAATTTTTAATTCATTTATAAAGGGCTAAAATCTAAGAAAATGATAAGTTTATGCTATTTAAGATTGGTCAAAAATAAAAATTATGATATATTTATTTCGAATTAAAAGCTTTATACAAAGTAAAAATCGTTATTATTTACCTCATTGAATTTATATTTACATCAATTGTTAAACTTTGTAGTATGACATGGACTTACAATTTGAATAATTGCGAGATGCATTGAAAAAAATACTTCTTTACACATTTTTCGTAACTGATTTATTTGTTATTGTAAAATTATTTTTTTCACTCTTTAGGAGAATACATGCATTTGAAATAGATTTCCATAATTACTGGATAATTTCATTAGAAATTTTTATGTTGTTTGTAGTTAATGTGTTTTTTAAATGATATTAAAATTCATTCACTAATGCTAGTTATTTATGTGAAATATTTTTAATCTATCTTTTTGATCAGTTTTTACAGCTCTACTTTCGTTCATAAGATGCTGAAATTGTAATTAAATTGTGTCAAATAAGGCAATTCATATAGGTAAAACGTGGTTTAATTTTTCGGAGTTGGCTCCAAAAAATTCTCGTCATTAAGAAAACAACAAAATTATTTTTAAAAAAAATTAAGTTTAAAAATTTTAATGTTGGCGTAAGCAAAGCATTAGTCTTAAGATTTAAAAGAAATTGTACAAATTTTGCAATTATTAATTTAGAATTCTATTAATCAATGAAACTTTTAAGAATTTAAATCGTCCTTGCCGACTTAAACTAATCATAAAGTAGATATTTTGTCTTGTCTTTTTCATTTTGTTTTTTTCTTCTGTTCAATTAAATTTGTGTTAATGGCTTCTCAAACCGATACTTTGGTCTTTATTTAAAAAATCGTTTTATTAACGAAATGAAAATCGACAATATTTTCCTACATTCAATGGTGAACTTCACCTTATTTGCTACTGCTAGAAGAATATGATTTTAAAGGCAGGCAGCAAATTCCTCGACAAGTCGAATTTACGAAGATGTCTCAATATGATGTCGTAATTAATTAAGTACGACGTAGATGAAGCGTTATCTGACGTCATAGATATTATAATAAATAATATGATATAATGTATGATATAATATATATGTATATATGATATAATGTAATAAATTTATGTAGTCAGGATCTCAACTGGAAAGAAAAAACAACCACTTTATGGATAATAATGGACATGGAGTGGTAAAATCAAAAGCAGTTTGTATTAAATTTGTGAAAAATTCAGTATTCTGCAACAGAATAATTCAGTGTTTCTTGAGACAGTTGTTTGGAAATAAAAACAACTTTCTTTATGAAAATAAAATTTGCAACTGTCGTATAAATTAAAAATATAAAAGCATTTTCTTAATAATAACTAAAAAAGTTGAAAAACTTAAGAGATACTAATTATTTTTCTACATTGCAAAAAATAATATAGTGCAGTATAAATCACATTTAAAAAGTTTTCGCAAAAAAATATTCTATTGAAGTAAAATATGAAATTTTTGTATAAAATTTCTTTCAGTTAAACTTCCATAATCGATGTAAGCTGGCGCCAAGTTATTAACGTTTGGCGATATGAACATTAAGATCGCCAAACGAAAGTGGACGACAAATTTAAAAGACAGAACACAAAATATGCATCAAACAAGTAAAATAAAATATAATAACGATTTCTTAACTTACATTGGAATGTGTAAAAATAATTTTCACTTCAAAATAAATTTTGACACTAGCATTCAAGATTTCAAATAAGAATTCTAAGCTTTGATCTTATAATCATTTTCAATTAGTTTTGTGAAACAGCACATCCAGCATAGCTAAAGAATGAAATGTAAAAAAAACTCTCGATTTTAATATTATTAGATTATATATCAATAAATATGGTTATAAACTCAATCATTTTTTTTCTCGAAAAAAATTGCTTTTCATTAACATGTTCATCGACAAGATGAATGACTTTGATCTCTCTATGTTTACAGTAAAGAAACTCATCTGGAATCCACAACAAAAAAGGAAATTGCTCCAAATAAAAACGGTCGCAAAATTTATCGATTACCAAGAAGATTATGGAAAATTTATCTTTTATGTTTATTTCTATATAAACAGGCAGGAAATATAGAAACTGTATTCAAGAAAACGATGTTTTTGACTAACATATTGTTTTGAATGGTTATTAAAACGATTTCATTTAAATTATTTTCACAAATTTAATTTTACTTATATTTAAATGAATCCTATACTAATTTTATGATGTATATGTGAAACTGCATTGTGAAAGACCAGAAAAAGAGAAGCAAAAAACTTTTTTGCCGAAACTACATATCAAATACATGCTTCTTACTTTGGCAAAACATTTGAGTCACTTTAAACCCAAATATTACTATACAATTATAATAATTCTGCTTTTACAGCACAAAATGATAAATATTTAATATCTAATGTAGAATAGAATCCGTTTCTTTTAGTAAGAAACACAATGTTCATATTTTTAGTTCTTTTTATTTAAATATACTTTTTTGTTGTTGTTAGAAACATATTCCTTAAATAAATTAGATATTTTCACCTCTAGAAGAAAACAACTGAGGACGGAAAACGTGACGATTGTTTAGGTTTCCTATAAGTTGCAGCAGAACTTTTGTGACCCAAGAAAATTGAATGCATAAATAGATATGTTTTTTTACCACAAGTCTATATGCACGTGCACACAAACAATTCTAATTTCTTTTTTTTAATTTCAGTATGCAAACGATTAATATAAATTCATCGGGGAAACTGTGTATATTTAACAAGATGAATTGTGTAATTCACGTTTACTTTCAATTTCCCAATAGGCAGGCAATTTCTCCGTTAGGTTTCGATGACGTCAAATGCAAGTATCTAATTGAAAACTGATTTACGTCTATATTATGATTGAAGGAACAATATAAAACGATTTAGTATCAGTTTGGCATAACTAGCGCCTATTTTCCTGGTTGATTGAATTTTTCAGATGTACCATTTTTTTTGTAATATATATTTAATTAATGAGATTTGAGAAAGAATTATATGGAAGCCACTTTGCCAAAGGAATATGTCGTCAAATGCTGTAAATTTCTACAAAATAAATAAAGAACATTAGTTAATAAATAAATTTATTAAAAAAATTAGTACAAACTTCATTTTTAGTTTTTATTCTAAAAATTAAGCTACATATTTAAAAATTTACCGGCGTTAGACATAATACAATAGTAAACTTGAGTTGAAATATAATAAAAAATAAATTCCTTCGTTCCAGCTGAGATCATGGCTAAATCACTTTATTACAATTTTCATTGGTTTAAAATTTCCATGACGTCAGATAATGTTTTATCTACGTCACAAATAATTAATTACAACTTCGTATTGAGATGGCATCGTAAATCCGACTTGTCGACGAAATTTTTACCTACCTTAAAATCGCATTCTTCGAGAGACAGGAAAGAAGGCGAAGTTAACTATGGATTATCTTCATAAGCGATAAGAAAAATTCATTCATGATTTTTGCCAGCAATGAAGAAGTATTTTTTAATTATAATTTTTTCTGTTTGTAAAGGTTTTCAAAATTATGAAAATTAGCTGTTGTTCTAATTAATTAGTTTTGAAATAATTTTAAAATCTCTTTAACAATTTTGCTTTCAAAATTTCATGAAATTGTTATCTTTTCTAATTTATGACTTGGACAGATTAAAGTTTTCTTGCCTGACTCTCCGGTTCACCAACATTCTTTGTGCCCGACTCATTAACATCTCTGGTGTCATTTCACATTCTCATGAAATCCGTCCCTAATTCTCTTTTTATTTTATTTGATGAACATTTTGGGCATTGATATGTTAAAACATTGAAACCATTATTATAGTCCAACTGATTTGGACATGACACTCATATCGAGTAATGACTCAATGGCTTTAACTCGTTCGAATCAAAATTATAAATATAGTCTAAGTTCATTTTGTTAATAAAACAATTTCGTATATAAAGAGCAAAGTATCGGTTTGAGAAGCCGTTTTCCATTGATTCACATGGACAGTAGAACAGAAGAAAAACCAAAATGAAAAAGACAAGACAAAACATCCACTTCATGGTTAGTTTAAATCGGCAAGAACGATTTAAACTAAGGAAATTAGGCTCTTCAAGTTTTCCTAATTTTCTAAACTCAAAAACTTCTTCAAGGTTTCCTTTGTTTTCCAACATAAGTGTTTTATAAATTTCAATTAAATAATTGCTTTTCTTAAAATTATAATCGGGATCTTTTCAAGTTTTTCAGTTTTTATCTTCTAGAATTTTACTGAATGAATGAGATTCTACTAAAATAATTGCTAGAATTTTTAACCATAAGAATTTCATTCCTGTGACATTTTACTGAATGAATGTGGTTCTATTAGAATATCTTCGAGAATTTTCATCTTCTAGAATTTCCTTCATCTGGAATTTTACTAAATGAATGGGATTCTTACAAAATACCTACAAAAAATTTTATTCAATAGAATTCTATTCGTCTGGGATTTTTTTTAATTAAATGGGATTCTACTGAAAAATTTGGTTTATGTATTTATTGTTTTAAATAGAAGCGATAACACTTTTAAAATCAATAATTAAAATAATTATTTGTGTATAATCACTCTATAAGTTCGTTAGGTTTCAAATTAATTTCTATGAAGTTTATTTATTTTGTATTTATTACGTGCCACCAAAATATCGGTTTC
The DNA here is from genome assembly GCA_037975125.1 of Latrodectus hesperus. Taxonomy (NCBI): domain Eukaryota; kingdom Metazoa; phylum Arthropoda; class Arachnida; order Araneae; family Theridiidae; genus Latrodectus; species Latrodectus hesperus. Next base: position 30,643,204 of record CM075862.1, read on the forward strand.
GTTTTATCAACGGGTTTGTCAATATTTTCTTTATATTAAGTTTATCGAATAATCTTTACGCTGATTGCCCCATATAAGTGTGCTTAATGGATAGCATTAATTATTCTGCTACTTTTCATACTGATTAAATAATTAATTAATGTCTTCCATTGCTTAATGTCATGAATTGATTAATGCTTCTATTCCTGTAATGTTTCATAGGGGGGGAACTCATCTTTTATTTGCAATTTTAAAATTGGTTTTATAGTACTGCTTTGTAATTTTATGGGATCAAAAGTGTCATAATTTTTATTTTTGATTAAAACAAACGAATTTTAAATTATCTTGTATTGGCTGCATCAAAAAATGAGAGTGTGTACTCGAACACCTTCGTAATTATGATAAAAAGTTTTGGCATTGGCTTCTTTTTGCTTCTTGAAGAAGGTTAGAGTTCATAATGACCAATATATGCTTACGTAATATTTGGACAAACCAGAATGGAAATTCATGTGTATATAATAGTTACGTGATACACTGCATCTTCCATAAACACCACGTGGTGTGTCATGGAAGATGGTCAGTATTTCATAGTTTCAGAGGGCTCCCAGAATTTCCTTTTCCTTCTCTGCACATCGACTTATCGCGATTGCGATCGAGGGACAAAAGTCTTTGTCTAGAGGGGCAACCAGTGGCTCTGCCATCGTGGACCCCGAAAGTGGGTGAGTCTTCGTCTTTTAGAAGCATCATCAAGCAGAGGATCCCCAAACATGGCCTGCCACCCCAGAGATATCATTTAAAATGGAGGACATTGCAAACACGACCTATTGATCATGCCCCGCTGACATGAAAAAGCACGACGGGATTCGTCAGAGAAAAGAATATTGCGCCATTCATTACTCATCCAGTTCACATACTCTGTGGCCGACGGTACCTTGCTGTTAGAGTAATACACACCATTGATCGGTGAGCATTCATTCTTAGCAAGAATGCAGTTTTCCAGGTAATTTGTGTCGAAACTGTGTTACCAGTAGCCGACTGAAGGTGTTACTGAAGAAGAGTAGCATTCATATTTCTATGTCTCCGAGTCGTTAGCATTAAAGAACGATCATCATTGGGTGTTGTTGCATGTCTATGTCCTTGCCCTAACCTTCGGCCTGCATTTCCTGTCTCCAGAAAACGGTTCCGAATCCTGCAGATCACACTTTGTGAAACTTCGACGGCTTCTGCTATTTGGGAGAGTTTTGGCCCCTCTCTAACTGGTCAACAGTTCTCCAAGCTTCTGATTCAGTTAAACGACTTCGTTGAAACATCATACTTATCAAAACAACGCGATGACTGAAAGTCGATCATTCTGACTCACTTTAACTAACATTGCCACATCTTATTCACAGCCAACGTCAAGCACAAAATTTGCGCGCGTGAAAACTTGAAGCAACAAAATAAGGGAATAAGAATTATGAATAGAGAAAAACAAGCAAATTAAATTATTTTATTTATATAAAATAAACGAATAGTAGGCATATCAGTAGTAATCTTTTCGGGAAAACATCAAATGTATATATTATCTTACATAGAAGATATCTAAAAACTCTGAAAACAATTTTTAAATAAAATGTCGGAGAACGACTGATTTTCCTCTATCGAAGGAGTTCAATGACATTAAAGTGTTAGAAGTCACTCTCCTTGGCTCCCATTTCATTTTATTGCAGTAGTGAAAGTAGAAAGAAACGTAATCCCAGCTCTTGCGAAAGAAATAAAAGAACACTAATATTTGATTTGACATCTGTAAGTGTTAAAGGGGTAGTCTTCACTGACATAATTAGGGAAATTTAAGAAGAACTTTTCACGAAACAGAACAAAGGGTTGTTAAATAGCTTAGTTAAACGTAATCTGATATTTTATTCCACCAGATAAAATCTAAAACCTGCAATAAGTGAGTAATATCACTCTGAAAATTTCTTACACATACACACACTCAGTATATATATATATATATATATATATATATATAAATATTGCAATGTTTTTTCCCAACCTAATATTTTTATTAGAGGTATCAATAGATGCTGTGTTTTCATTTTTTATGAGGTCAAAATTACTGTGTTTTTATTTGGAGAAAATGACGCATATAATAGTTCGTGTGAATTTCAATTTTTTTCAATGATTTCATATCAAGTATGTATAATGCTTGGGTTAATCTAGGTTGGAAAAGGCAATATATGTCAATATATAGGGTGATTATAAGGAAACTGTCCCAATATTTGATCCCTAACTATCATACCATTCACAGAAATAGAATGTAATTTTAGCATAAGGTATTTTTAAGTATGCGTTCAAGAATGATATGGAAAACAACAGTGTCAGTCAAGCAATTACGGTCACGATGAGAAAATTTCGAGAATTTTAAATAGCAACACCTAGTTGTTTGTATTGCAATAAGATCTCCATATTGAAAAAACTAAACAGCGTTGGAATGACACCTGTAGCACGAAAATCCCCTGAGTTAGGAAAGTAAAAAGTAAAAACTACCTTGCCATGCACCAGAGCATTAATGTTCGTTTCATTTACGTCACGTGTCGCACTGTTTGTTCGGCTGAGATACCGGCCTGATTAGTCCTCCACAAAACGAGAAGAAACCAAGAAACGCAAACTTCGGGTTCTACGTAAGACGCGTTCATGATCGACGTCTTCAAGCGAGGTGAAAGAAATGTCACTGCGAAATAGGAGCCGCGTATATTGCTTTCTGCCATTTCGAACAAGATGCCGCTTTCAGGGAAAGAATGTGGGGAAATCGTAAAGATTTATTATCTGATTGGACGAAATCCCGCAGAGACATTGCGTGTTTACCGCAGAAACCATGGATTGCGGCGAAACCTATGCGCTGTCAAGCTTTCGGGACTTGACTCATAAATTTGAAGAAACTGGTTGCACGTGCGATTGACCTCGGGCTCGACGACCTTTCGTTCCTGCGGAAGCTATTGCAGAAGTTCATCAGACAGTTAGTCCCTCAAGTACACGTGGTGTGTCATGTGTTCTGAATCTGCCGAATTCACCTGTCCGTAAGATTCTGCGATCTGTGCTAAACATGTTTCCGTATCGATTCCAGCGTGTCCAGATGTTGGAAGCGAGATGCTGGAATAGACAAATCAATTCCTTATCCGGTACGATGAAGATAGCAATTGGCCTTTACGCATTATGTGGATAGATTGGACAGATGAAGCACATTTCTTGTTAACTAGTAACGTGAATTCGAAAAACTATGTGCACTGAGCTGAGAATAATCCACATGATGTGCTTGCACGTCCATTACACGAGGAAAAATGACGGTGTGTTGTGTAATGAATATGTTCATGTTCAACATTTGCTTTTTTGAAGTAGTTACTGCCGGTGATCTGCAAACCTGTACAGTAATGAGCGCTCGCTATCTGGACATATGAACTCGTTAAGCGATTCCCGCATTGCAACGGCAAAATGCTCTATCTGTAGGTTTGTGAATGCAAGATGGCGTTCCTCCACATATAGAGTCTTCAGTTAAATGTGTCTTAAGTGAACAGTTTGGTTACAGAGTTAACTCCCATCATTTCTCTTTTCCACCCGTTGGCCACCAAGGTCTCCTGATCTGTCACCAATAGATTTTTGACTGTGGAGATATCTGAAATCCAAATTGTATCAGTTTCGTCCACAAATTGCATCTGATTTGAAAGATGCCGTCAGAACTGCGATTCAAAAGATTCCTTTTGTCATGTTACGTGCTGCAGTGTTGTCCACCTTCTGTAGTATGCAAAGTCTTATTGTGTGTGAAGGAGGTCATGCGCAAAATTTATGGAATCGAATTTGTTTCATTTCGTTGCTTTCAGATTTGAAATTTACAAAGTGTATTTATGTTAGCATTTTACATTTTCGATTATTAACAAATATTTTTGTTAAGTTATTTTTAAGCTATGACTTCTGCAATAGGGTTAAAATGTATTTTTCAGGTGATTTTAGTTATTTATGATCAATTTATTTATGAAATAGCTTTTTTAATGTTTATTTTTCACTTTAATTAGTTACTTTTGAATAACTATTGAGAGAATAACTGGTTATAATTCATATAATAGCTAGGTAAAATATGCAGTTTTTCGTCCGTTATGTACTTTAATTGACTTGTCTAGTTATTTCATGAAATACTTAGTTATTCTCACTGAAATTTTATTGGTAACATATATAAATAAAATACTCTGTGCGCTCGTGAACCCTTGTCTTGTGAGGACGATTGCACGGAATAAGATTATTCCAGAGTGCGAAATTTTTATTGCAGCGTTATAATTAGCTTAAACCATAAATAAAACTGTTTTGAACTTATCATAAAATTACTTAGTCTCACACCCTACAGGAACTCTGCTCACTTCAAGAACGGAGGGTTTTGCTTCCTTTTTAAATTTGTCACTTATATGTAACAACTGGAGACAAAAAAGTAGTCATAGTCTTGGATCCCTGGTTTCTTTATATGTTCCGTCCGTCCGATTGGAAATGCTGTGCAAAAGCAGGGGTAAGAAGTCCCGGTTTTAATTGTTTATAACTTTGTAACTAAATGGTATTTCCTAGAATCATTAGATTAGTTTTTACATGATCTTGTCCTGATAAAGTCTTCAAGATTAAATTTCAGGGTTATAAACAATGCTTTCAACAAAGTTAGGTAAATAATAAATATCCGTTATTTTCCTAAACAGCAATTTTATCCCTGAAAGTTAGGTACCCATTCTTTACTTAGAGCCACGGCCTAGGAAAGTCCAGCCTTTTGGTCAGAGAGCTTTAAAATTTAGCTTGAAAGTTATTTCTGATGGGTTTTTTTATGTGTTTACGTTAAAGTAGTTTTTTTCTGTTATCAATTGATAAGTATTTGAATTTTTTCTCAAAAAACTATATTTTAACGAAAATTATTTCATTGGCTCTTTATATTTATAGCATCTACATCAGCATTTCTTATACACTATTAAAATTCCATTTTAATTCAAAGTGGTCGCAGTGACATAATTGGATGAAGCTTCATTCTCGTTACCGCCAGATAGTGGGTTCTATATCCGACACAGTCAAAGATTCGCTGCATTCACTCATGTAAAATATATATTTCATACCCACACTATCTTCCATAAGAAATGATACCATCTGAGTGATAGGCTGAAGCTGGATGCCTTCTGTTTAGTCCCTATTTCTGAGTTATAAAAATTCACCCACTTTCGTGTGGTATACTCACAGAGGGGTGGTCGATACATAAGATGCCATCACTTTTAAACATTTATTGTGAAAAATGTCTATATAACAGTTGTGAGCAATAAGGAAGCGATGATCGACAGGTGGACCACCAAGTTATTTTTAATTGATTGCAGATGTTAATTTTTATGAAATACATATCTAAAACTATATTTATTTCACCCCCGCTCATCCCTGAATATGATCGGGAAGGAAATAAAAAAGTGGAAAGTAGTTGGTGACCCAGAAAAGTCTGCCCTCCCCTAGTGACATTTCTTGTATCTCCCCTTTAATGCTATTCTCCTCTAATGCTTTCAGAAGCGAAGGCAGAACAGAGGAGGTCTTCCCTTCCGAGAGCGTAAACGGATGACGTCAGTGCGTCCATGGCAACCGCAAGCGTCCCGGTTTCCCACCTCAAAAAGGGTCCCGTCACGAAGCCCCGAGTATTTCATTTTTCACAATTCCCGAGATCAGTAGTCTGAATCGAAGACTTGTGAAATACTTCTGCGTCTCTGTTGATTTGATTTCTCTGCTTCTGCTGCTTTTCCATTGTCACGTCTTTAGAAAGGCAGAATGCTTAGTGAAATTTAATAATCATAGCTTTATTGAATCACAAGCAGTAAGGGTAAATGTATTTCGGATAAAATGAAACAAATAAATAGATAAGGTAAAATGTATAGCAGATACAGTAAAAATGTATAAAAAAATACAGTTTTTTTTTTATTTTCCAGTTTTTGTGAAACACTTTTAGGTGTGTGAAATTTTAACTGTTCAATTTTTCTAAAATTCGTTGGCACAAAAACAATAGTTGACATTGCTGTAACATAGCATACAAGCAACGTGTCATTGCATATGATAAAGAACATGGAAACAACTCGCGTTAATATAGAGAGGCCTAAATGGAAAATGGCAAGAGCTTGACGGAATGAAATCTAAACAACGCAACACACAATACCCTTTATAAAGCTGAGACATTTAAAAAGTGGGGCATTCATATTGCATTGGCTGTATGCACAATGAGCTGTGCGAGTGAGAAAAGGCTTCTAGCGACTTCAGATCTGGAGAGGAGTTCTGACGAAGATGGAACAGCTGTTGCTAGGCTGCAGGAAGTATTACTGTTTGTATTACTTTATATTTAAAATAGTGCGAATTCACGTCTTATACACGCCTTCAATTACGGTGCATAAATAATGTTATTATTATTACTTATGACATTTGGTACTTGGACAAGCTAAGGTCGCTATTCCGTTGGCTATGCGAATTTAAGTCTGTAGGGTGCGTCTTTCGTTTAACCAGAGCACCACAAAGGTGAAAGTACTAATTTGCTCTTAAATCCTCCAATAGATGGCACCTTCAGAGTATCCAATTCCTCGATTTTGACATTGATCTCAAGGGGGAGGAAATTTTCTCCATACCATTTCACCCATGGTAACTACTCAACGACCGACCACAGAACTTTCGATTCCACAGATTTAACAAGCAAGTATATCGCATGTACTCGGTGGGTCTTTGGCGGCATTGGGAATGAAACCCCACCCTTCCGGATGGAAGGTCGATGCCCTAACCACTAGGCTACCACGGCCCTACATAAATAATAAGTTCATTAATCAAGTGAATATATTCTCTTCAGATAAACAACACTTTCTCCCATAGTAATTCAGTAATAAGGATTTTTATAAATGAGAAAGAAAACCCTCCATGTATTACGTAATATTATTGCAGAATTGAAAGGAAAACTTTGCATGATAGCGCACTTAAAATGAAGTATTCATACCGCTATGCTAAATGAGAATAAATCGAAAGCAAATCGAACTCTATTTACTTGCATTTCCACCTTCTCATAAGATATAAAAAAAGCATTATATGTGAAGAAATGATAAAATTAAAAGTTCCGCTTATAATAATATAAAACGCACAGATTATCTTAAATATTAAAAAAAAGTTACATCTCCAAATACCCGCTCTTTACGTTCATATTCCAGCAATGCGTACACGACCTTTGAATTGCTTAGAAGATTTATCAAAATCTATTTTTTTAAGTACAGTTTAGAGAAAGCTTAGACAAGACCTAAATAAATAATGTGCGGATACCTTTTGAACCTTAAAAGCCGTGGATGCCTGATTGGATAGGACGTAGTGTTCTCACTCATTACCGGAAAATAATGAGTTCAAATACCGGCTTAATCGAAGATCCGTCCTGTTTGCTAAATGTAACTGGGCTACGTTAAATATGTCTTTGTCGCTGTGTCCTCCAAGTCAAATTATACCTCTGGGGGTGGCAGGTCAAATATTGGGGGCCTTCTGCTTAGTCCCTATTTCAAAATTATGAAGACTCCACGCAGTTGTTTCTATCAAACTGGTAGACCAACTCAGGGCAAAGGAAGCATGCAAGTGCAACAGTTCGAAACCCTTTATAGCTAATATTGAGTAATAAATGATTGCATCACTAATACTTGTAGGAATGTGATTTTGAAATGTTGTTTGACAAATCTGTGTGCGCAATTCTTTCTATTTAACGTAAAAAGAACTTTTGCTTCGATTAAAGGAGGTAACTTGACTTTTTTTCAAAGTGATGCGATATTCTTTCCAATGCTAGGTTTTATACCTCTCAGTCATATAAAGGGCGGCCCATAGTAGGCGTGTCTTCGTAACATGGGCGTGACTTCGAAGATTGGAGGCTAGGATCGAGTCGAAGACTCACAAGGGTATTATTTCACATGTAGCACATTGTGATCGCAATACATGCTCCAAACGCCGTAGTGAATACGATGAATCTTCGGATGGGAGGGTAATTGAACTCATTACCTTCCAATAACGAGAACGGGTATCTCACCAACCAGGTCACCGCATGTTCCTGATACGAGATTCTTTCATTCATTTTATCATTCAATTTGTATCTAAATTTACGACTAATCGTTCATTTTTATTAACGTTGTGTAACTATAAAAACAAGCGCAATTATCAACTCTAATATTTTATTCCATCAATGAATCCTTCTTTGCCGGCGATAGAAAGTTGTAGACCCTCATAAAAAAAAGTAACACTTGCGACAGATTGCTCGAAGACTGCTGCGAGCAGAATTTGGCAACTGCCCAGCAACACGTGAGATCAGCTTTAACGCGAATATGATGATTTTTCTAACTTATTTTCAATCTGCAGACTTGGCGAATTTATTTTTACCAAGTAATGAAAGAAATGAGCTACATCGGACGGGTGGAATTTATGACGAGCACCCTTTGGAACACCTTGCCTATGATACAACATTGTTTTCAGTGAGCCTTTTAACCTGATTTGCGCAGTGAAGTGCATACAAATAATTGCTGTATTTAAGAATAAAAGTTCACAAAAATTAGCTATTTTCAAATTTAAAAATTATGTGTTATATTCTAGAATTACAACTAAAATCTGAATTTTATTTAATTTTGATAAAGATAACACTTTATTCAATCACGTAAATATACATATATACACACTCACAGTATATATATATATATATATATATATATATATATATATATATATATATATATATATATATATATATATATATATATATATATATATATATATATATTCGTTTTCATATCCTGTAATTTGCTCCTTTTTATTGTATATATAGTATCTTTTAACAAATGCATGACTTACAGCACCCCTGTTGTGGAATTCCAAAATAAACATTACCAAATATAGTTAAGGAATTTCGAACTGATCGATGATGTCATTTCGCGCCACTATTCTCAACGAATGAGTGATTAGTATGCTGTACCATACTGAGGGGGTTAAGTTTTCTCGAGACTTTTTTTGGTTGAATTCTTCTATCGAGCGGACGTGCTACAGTGGTCATGGTTGGTTTTCACACAAAAAAATTGTTCTTATATGATAAAATTTATTCGTGAAAATCTACCTCTTTAATAATCCTTAACAATTTCACCAAGACAAGGAGGTAACTACGTAATACATTATATTATACATAGTATATATAGGCATCTATTCAAGTGGCACAAGAGAGAGAAGTTAAAAATTCCCAACCATTCATCCTCATAGACGTTATTACATCATCTAGCTTTTGCACGACAGTGACTGACATAGAACTCGCAACCATTTGCTTCGAAGAGCTACCTCTAAGCCAGGTGAATTAAGAAAGCAAGCGAGTATAACATTCTTTTGACAGACAACAGCACATTTTTTTTATCAGAATTGCACAATATTTATAATGAAGGAAAATTAATTCAAGTATATTAATAATTTCGGAGAAAATACTTAAACATTGAAGAAAACTTTCTGATAATTTTTACTCTAACGCTGGTAAAATATAAAAAAATATGATTTCTTTGAACATATAAATAAATTCTATTATTCCAAATTTTTTTTTCTTTTACATAGAATTTTTATTTCTTTCGTTCCAGTTGAGATCCTGATTACGCTACTTTGTATACATATTTTTACATTCCAATTTTTATTTGCTGCAAAAACTTTTTTCTTAAGCCAAAAGTTTATGTTTATTTTTTATTTATTCGAAATGGTTTTAGTGCTGCCATCTATTGAAAATCAAAATATATTCTAAACTCTTAATTTTTTGATAAAAATGAGCACTTGCCGATTTTGATTTTTCTATACTCTGAACTTGATAAAATGTGCATTTGACATTTTTTAAATTTGTAATTAATTCATTCTTATTCATATTTGTTCTGATTGTTTGATTAATGTATGTTAAGTGTTGTTATATTCGTCAAAGGGGCAGATACGCAATATTTTGAAAGTGGAATAAGATTGTTACATTTGACGGATAGATGGCAGCACGATAAATACTCTTTATGCACATTGTTTTCTTAATAATTATTTGAGGTAAATAACGCCTGATGTGTGGAAGAAGATCAGAGTATTGAATATACATCTTACTTCAATATATTGTAAAAAATGTTTTATTGAATTCACTTCACTTAGTAAATGATCATTTTGAAATAATCGAAAATGCGTAAAAAAACTTAATAAAAATATAGAATCAGTTTAACATATTTACACTAATTTTTTACTAATATATACTTAGAATAGAAAAAACTATATCACTAACATATGTTTTTTCAACTTTAATAAAGAGCATTATCATTTTAATTTTATAATATAAAAATAAAATATGATTACTTTTTAATAGTGTGATGACATTACAAAATCCATGTTTTATATTACACAATCATCTCTGAATAAATTTATAATTTATTTAGATTTAACTGAGATGGATGATGCTAATATTTGTCTAATTTTTAAAAATATATAGATTAGAAAGAGAAAAGTAAACAGATTACTTTCCATAAATCTTGTTAATCATCTATATACTTTTGATGAGTATATATTTTGAAAATTAATTTAAGCATGATTGTAAAATATAAAGTGTATTTGTATTGAAAATATTTCATTGTTATTATTATTTTAAATTATATTTTGGAGCACTCAAAATATTATACATTTAAGAACATGCTTATTTTTCATTAAATAATAATAACGCTTATTTCCGACAAATAACAGTAATAATTTATTAATAAATATTTAAACTGTGCAATGTAGCACATTTTATATAATAACCAAAAACATATTTGTTCATACTAAACCAGTATTGACCTTACAGATTAAGATAAAAAATAATAATAACGAAATATAAAATAGAACGATTTTTTATATTGCCACATTAAAAATTAATTTCAGTTGTTAGTAAATTCTTAATTTTTTAGAATAAATTCTTAGTATAAATAGGAGCAAATGTATATTTTTGTAAATTTAAAACGGAAAATTTTTTTTATATGTTCTACAAATAGTACGAAAAAAAAATGAAATATTATTTTAAAACTAAAAGTGCCAACACATGATAAAGAAAAATGCATGAAACATAGGGTTTTAATAGTTCCAGCAAAATCTGAAATACATGCAGAGGAACACCAATTTTCATTCGATTTGTTTTTACTGGAGATTTCATTTCGTGTTGCAAAGAAGTTGTTCATTAAGTTGCTTTGTTATGTGTAGTACTTTAGTATGTCAAACTGAAGAATTTCTTATTTTTACATTTGAAGTAAAAAAGTATTTTTTCAGTCAGCAAGTACTTTTTTATTAGTTCTTTAAAGTTTTGTCTATTTCGGTATACAAAAGCATCTTAGGTAGCTTCTGCTAGCGTTTTCTTTGCATTAATATAAAGTTCGTTCGTCTGTTGAGTTTATGGAGCCCCCGTGGCTCAGTTGCTTTACTGTAAGATCAGCAAAGTGAAGCATCATCTGCCGAGGGCAGTGTTTGGGAGGGTGACCACGTACGCTCCCTCACTGGGTTGATGGAGCTACTTGGGTCGGGGACGTATCCACGTTCATATGTAACCTCCAAAGTCTTCCACTGGTGTGGCTTGGGTGTGGTGCGGAGGCTGCCAGCTCAGGTGTGGTCCTGACTCAAAATTATGAGGGCAAGCCCCCCACACTCAATACATTTCTTCGCTTCACTGTATATGTCCCCAGAAAATCGTACCGTATGTGGGGGTGTTCCACAGATAGAAGAAAATACAAGCAAGCTCTGATTTTTCTTCCTTTGAGGAACTAATTAGAGGAAGTAAAAAGTTGTAACTTCTTTCTATCGCGTGACTCTTCCCATAGAGCTGTTAAGTATTCTTGGCGATACTTAGGAAAAATAATATTTACTGAAACTTTGTAGTTTCCGTTTTATTTGTTAAAATGTCTATAACACAAATAATGCAAAAATTCATAGAAGTATACAAAGATGATCCTTCATTTGTAGCAAACTTTGATCATTGAAGATACTAATCAAATAAAAGGATCTAATTTTTTTGTGTTATTTGAAAAAATAATAAAATATTTTTCCAAATAATAGAAAAATTAACAAAAGCATATAAAGATGAGTCTAAATTTAGCAAGTTTTGATCATTGATTGTACCAATCAAATAAAAAGAAAGCGTATAATAAATTATAAGATATTTATAAATTGATGAAAGTTTGCAATAATGAATGATAAAAAAATTGAAAAAAAATTGTTATGTTTATTATATGTTCACGTAATGAAATATTGTTAAAAAATATAATAAGAGAGAGAGAGAGAATGCATAAAACTATTTGATTTTCCTTGTGTTAAAACATGAAACATTATAATTCAGTTAGCGAATTGCGTTTATTTTTTCCATTATTATTTCCATTTAAACTAAGTGATTATCATCCTACTTTGTTTCAATTAAATGAAAATATAAACGAAAATTTTAAATTTAATTTATTCAATCCAATTTAGAGAGTTTTAAACATTTTATAATAACCATAGTTTAATGAATCAATAAATAATTTTAAGAATTACTTAATTTTAACAAATTTTAATAATAAGAATTAATAATAAGAAATTTTAAGAATAAAATAAAAGAACTGCTTTTTTATTTTCACACATACACAAATATTTCTTATGGAGAATTTTTATAATTGACTCACGTTTTCTGTTTTATTTGTGCCAAAGTTAGAAAAAATAATTGTTATAAATTTTAAATCTTCAACCTGTTGCCAGAAAACGTAAAGTCGCATTCAATCGCTCACAAAGTCTTAAAGAGCTCATGTGAATATGTTCTTTGCTAAAATTAAATATATTACCTTATCCAACACACTTTCTACAATTCTTCGTCTCTCTCTCTTAATATAATTTAAAAAAATTCTTATATTTTGAGTGTATTTCTTTCATCAAATTAAAATATGAAAGAGATTTTCGTTGCATTATTACAATTCAGAGCAAACGCTAGCAATATTTTGTATTTAATTTACTCGTGTTTAAGCTATGATAATATAATATTAAATAGCAATAAATATAATATTAAAAAAATATTTCTGTTAAATGAGAATAGTGTAAATTATATCATAAAATTAAAAGTTAAAAGTAGATATTAAAAGCAGACAAGTGAAGGGAGTAATAAAAACTACAAAGACTTGTAAGCACGTCAAGTCGTAAAACTGAATAAATAACTCTTTTAATTAAAAAAAAATTGGCGATTTTTGTTGGCGTACATTTTAAGCCAAAAGCAATAAATATTGAAAAATGGTACCCTTAAATATAATTTCTCCTTCCAGATGTGCTCCTCCTACTCTGCCCACGAAACGGGTATGTGCTTAATTACTTTCTATCCCTCTTAACAAATCCAAGCGAAAAAATGTATCGAGTGTGGCGGGCCCTACGCGGCCTCTGTTTCCATGAATGAAATCAATACATTTTCACCTTAATCGGGACTCGAATTTAATACCTTCCGATAACAACGCCCTAACACCAACCATACCACCGCGGCCGTCTGTCATAATGTTGTTAAAATACATTCAAGCTAATCAGCAGTATTCATGCTTTGCCGGAATAAATAATTTGTGTCGAAAGAAATCACATCTCTATAAGTTGATTGCCCATAATTTTAGTAAATAATATCGAAAAGAAAATATTTCAGCTGAAACCTAATTTATGAGAAAAATGTTAAACCATTAAATATATAATTCTTTTAAGATATTTTAAATATGAAAAAAAATTTATGAATTGTCTGATGCGAGTAATAAGTTTATGATCATTTTTATTCCCGCACCTGGTGTGTGTTGTTTATTTTTCAAGCATATTTTTTTTAAAACACCCAAAAGTTCTAGATAACACAATTTTAAATTTTAAAATAAAAATTTCAACTTTTGGATTAAATTTTATATCATATTACATACTGGATTAATATCATATTTTTTTCAATAAAATTTGAAAAGAGCATCAGTTATAAGTTACGTTCTAAATTTTTACATTTTCATTGTAATGTCATATAAGATAAATATTGTTATTTGACTTTCTGATAAGTAAATGATGAACAACGGCTTTTGATTATATGATAATCTTTGTAAATTGTTAAAAATTATCTATTTTATAACAGGTATTTATTTTTTATAAGACTTACACATAAATAATGAGGACAGACAGTGTTGTTTTCAATCATAACAAATACTTCCTTCAACAAAAATATTATAAAGAATCAGCAAAATATACAAAAAAGAAGTACATGCTCGTTATAGATATTTGAAACTTTTCTTTAATAACGTCGAGTACTTGAGTGACTAATCCTTCGCCACAACGAGGCCGGTAACTGCTGTAACATCCATGCCCAAACCGGGATTCGAACCCGGGACCCACAGCGCAGGAGTCAGAAATGCTAACCACTAAGCCATCGGTTAGTAAATTTGACACTGAAATGTGCGGCTAAAAAATAAATACTGATAAGTTTTGTATTTGATAATAGATATTTTTCTATTAAAATACTAGATTCTCATGATGAAGACATATTTTTAGAGATTTTGAATGTAACACTATTTATCCTCATTTATTAAATAAGGACAAATAATGATAAAGATAAAAAAATGGTGTTATTTTGAATACCCAAACAGAGCTCCTTCAACAAAAAGAAATGAATCAGCAAAAATATGCAGAAAACGAAGAACATGCTCATTTTAGATTTTGATATCAATGGTAGGGAATTCTGCTAAGGTTTGTGTGTGTGTGCTTAATAATTGATATTTTTCTTTAAAATGATTGAATTCCGATATAGTGAAGAACGCTGTTATCGGATCAGCAGCTATTTTTGGAGATCTTCGCTTATAAAAGAATTTGAAATCCTTAAATTCTATGTGAATATTTAAACCAAATACCATAAAAAATATTACCGATTAATTCAACTGTTTTATAGGAAAAAATTTAAGTATCGCGGGAAAATAATTGACAAAATTTGAATGCGTTTTTCAATGTATTACATTTTGATATATTTTCAGTAAAATTAGTTAAATTTTTACTGATATCTAAAAAAATCAAAACATTAAGTCCAAAGTTTTTTCTTTTAATCATTGGAACAATATAACTAATGAGTACGACACCCTTTCACACATTTTTAGATTTTATTTCAAAACTTTTATAAAATATTCTTACATATACTCAAATTATTAATAAGGTAGAAACTTGTGTGAATGTCTCACAACTAACTCAAATTTTTTTAAGCAATTTTTCAATAAAAACCTAAGTTAATGCAAGTATCTGAATGTTTCCTTACATCAATAACGAGATCATTCTTTCAAAATGGCGTCACTTAATTAGCCCAATGATATGCATTTCCTGACACAAAGTTTAAATAGTATAATTGGGCAAAATATGTAACTAACTCAGCTTGTTACAAGATGCATTCATACTAGTTAGTCACATGATTTTGGTTGGCTGCGGATGTCTGCTTGATTAGGACGTCGTTTCTATTAACAGAAGGCAATGAGTTCGAATCCCTAATTAACCAAAGATTCACCGCTTTCCCTAAAGGTGACAAGAGCATGTTGAATAGATTGCGGTTGCAACGTCCTCCAGGTGAAAAAAAATAACTCGGGTCAAGTGGAAGGTCAAGTATTATTTTTCCTGCTTCTAAATTGCGAAGGTTCTCACCCATATCTTTCATGTAACTGTTAAATCCAACCCCAGGCTAGCCCTAGACTGTCCCTTAACGTTAACGTGCTTAGAATACGCGCCTGTCATTTTGAACTACGGTCAGGTGACTAGGTTAACCTGAGTTGGCACCCTCCTCGAAGACACACATTGCAACCATGACTTACTTAACATGCCTCAGTTGCCTTTAATGAACATGAAGATTCGTCGGTTGGGTCGATATTTGAAATTACTACTATCTGATAATGAGAATGATACAGGCCACCGCGGCGTTAGTCCTCTACAGTAACAGATCCTCCCTGGTACAGATGAAAGGCATATTTACGCTCATGATAGTTTAAGGTGTTACCTTCAGCAGAGGAAAAATGGTATTTTACAACAGGACAACGCGTCATCGCACATGACAGTCGTTAGCAGCGATAATCCTTGAATCAACATATTCAATCGCTTCCTTGGCCCGCGATGTCTTTCAGCGATTGAGCATGTTTTTAATACACAGCTTGTGTCAGGGGATGAAATGCGATCTTAAGGTCATCATTCATATATTATGAAAAAATACTGCATTGAGTTCAATTAATCTTGAGGCTCTGCACCTCAGAGTGTCCTCTTGCATCGTTCTTAATGTTTGTTCTACAAGTTCTATCGACGTATTAATTTAGTTTTTTAATAACATTACTCAAATATAACGTATGCATTTGCCGTGCGTGCATCATGTTCTATCCGATTATTTATGGTGCTGCATTTTATGTGTTAAGCTGTATATTAAGCAAAATTTATAACCATGAAGCCGCGGTCGCTGGTGGGTCGTTGTTATGGTCGGAAGGTAGTGAGGATTGAACCGAAGGTTTGTCGTGTTCACTTATGCTGGTTGGAGTACCTTCAATAGGCCGTAGTCACAATGTCGTCCTTGTAAAATGATGCAGTTGGGGGTGGTAGGTTAAGTACTTCAGAGTCCTCTGGTTGGTCACTGTTTTTGAATGACGAAGACTCCAACCCAGCTGCTCCCACTTAACTGCATCCTTAACTGGTCTGGGGTGGGGAAGGACGCTGGTGCGACAACAGAAATATGTTTAAAAATTAATTATTAATACTATTAATACCATTCAATGAACTTCAAATTCCTACTATAGTAAATTCGAAGCATAAAGCTTTCATTGCACCCTGGAAAATTTCTTATTTATTTTAGTTTGTTTCCAGCTCCCGCGGCTGCGAATTTTCCATCTTTTTAAGCACTACAATTGGAGGAAATGAGGGCAACTTTATATTGTGGGGTTGAGAGTGGTCATTGTGGCCCCAAAGGTGTCTCCTCGTCATCAGAGACCCGGCAGAAGTTCCCGAGTGCTGGCCTGTCACCTCCAGTTGTATCATTTTACATGGTGGGTCATTATGACCGTTTTTACGTGGCCAAGCCGTTATGATGAAACACGATGGATCTTCGAATGGGTTGGGATTCGAACTCACAACCTTCTGATAAGTAGAACAACGGAATCCGGAGTAGTTGTTCCAAAAGTTCCTGAGTGGTGCCCTGCCACCTCCAGTATTATCATTTCACCTGGTGGGTCATTATGGCCGTTTTACGTGACCCAGCCGTTATGACAAAATGACGGATCTTTAAGTGAGTCGGGATTTGAACTCACTACCTTCTGATAAGTAGAACAACGTCCTCACCATCCACGGTACCGTGACTTTATTTAATTTTATTACAGAGTCATTTAAATCTATATCAAGTGAGTCTTTAGTATATTTGTTCACTGGACTCTGTCAGGGATTCCGTTGAGAATGGCTCCACTCTATTTACTTTAAGAACTTGACTTATAGGGAGATGTTTAATATCTGCTTATATAAATACAGAAATATATGAATTATTGTTTTCTTTTTTTATGTTGCATTTGCCTCTTAATACGAAACAAACTTTTACATCCATTACTACGAAGTGTTTTTTTTTATTTTTTATCTGAAGCAATAAAAAATGTCCACCCCCATCTCGCACATTCAGTCTACCTGGGATGCGTCAGCCGTAAAATGTGTCACTGAGAGAATATTAAAAGACACAAAATTCGTTACGACTTTTCAAATAAAATGGAACATTTGAATTTCTAGAGTAACTTTTAGCTCTGGCATTGAACTAAATTCAACAGAGATGCGCCTCGCTCGTGGAAGAAATTACCCTGAAGCCCACCCTCCATCCTCTTGGGCAGGAGCCCAAGCACCCGAGTATCACAAAGTAGCCGGCAAATAAAAAATAAACCGAAGCCTATTGAAATTTATGTCGCTGCTGGAGAGGAGGCTCCAAGAAGTTATCGATCCTTAGCAAGAAGCCAACTGGGACAGGTCCTTGCTTTGGCTTTCTGACAAGAGACGTAGTGACCTCCTAAAATCAACCCACCACCGCCCCTTCAGTATGTCGGTTACCCAAAAGTATGCAGTAAAAACGCGTTTTGTTCTCGGAAAAGTATCGCTGGTTGCGATATCTCATTGTAAGCATTTTATCTTGTAGCGGCTGGGATTGTTTTGGAAGGCTGAATTTCAGATTTTGTTTTATGTTGAAAATATTCAAATCCAAGCTCTCCTTTCCATTTTTATTTACTGGCAGTCTCTTGCTTTCAATTCAATAGTTCTTAGGTTCGAATCCCACCTTGGGCTTGGATGGTGGTATAAATTTGGAATCTTCTTTAAACTGTAGGACCCGATCTCATGAGGCCTGGAGTGAAAAAAATGAGAGACAAACTAATCAAACTGTAATGTTCATACTCCCTGGTGCGCTGTTCTTGTGATCGCAAAATAGCTCGCTCGATACTAGCTGAAGATTTTCGTCCGAGAGCACCTAGTCACAGTGTTGCAAAGTTTAAAAAAAAAACCGGATTTATACTCGAGAATGCACCTAGTTTATTCACACCGGGAATATGGAAAATGCCTGGAGTAATTTTCAAACCTATCGGGAATTTAAAAAATTTTCAGATATGAAAAATATTGAATTTTTTCTTAAACATTTATTAAAACGAATAACAAAATGTTACAGTTAAAGTCTTATTAAAAAGTCAATTGTTTTTCTGAAGTTTACAAGAAAAGAGCGTTTATATATATATATATATATATATATATATATATATATATATATATATATATATATATTAAAGAGCATTAATAATTTGCTTTTAATGTTTAGAATACACTTTCTTCTTATAATAAATTAAAGAAAATATTTTCCATGTAGAGAATGCAATTTAGCGTTAATTAACAATTTAGAATCACTAAAAAATAATGATCGAGAAACTAGCTTTTTTATTTCTTTAACGAAACGCAAGCGTTTTTAAACGAAAAAAAAATTAATGTCTGCATTTTTATTGTGACAATACTGTGAGTAAATCTTGATATCTTTTATATATTCAATACTAATTTTAATAGTTTTTAGCACCTAGATCATTTTTATTTTGCACAATGTGAAATATTTATTCACTTTCGTACTAGAAAGGCAAAATAACGCATTAAAAGAAAATTGTTTGATTGAGTTATTTTCTACGAAATTCCGGAGTGAAATCCCGTGCTTCCCGGGAATGCACCTCTATCTGTGCACGTTAAAATTCTCCTCACTAGAGTTACGTGAAAAGAGGAATGCCAGATCAGATGTCAACTGCATCACTTGGCTCAAAAAGACGACTCGATTGATTATGTTTAATAGGCTGAAATGGGTAGCTTGTGAAACGTATTGTAAGAATCATTTCTTGAAGCTTTTTCTTTTGAACCCATTCTTGAAGCAGCTCCTTAAAACGGAATAAGAAGTTCCTACTTGGTCAGTACATTAAGGAGATCAAACGGCATTTAAAAGTCATTAAAGATAGGGTATTTAAAAAGTATTTATTTCAGATGAAAATGAATATAACATTTCAGTGATTATGTTTTAAAATGTTCATTTTTTTAAATTAAATGTTTTTCTGTGTGTGTGTGTGTGTGTGTGTGTGTGTGTGTGTGTGTGTGTGTGTGTGTGTGTGTGTGTGTGTGTGTGTGTGTGTGTGTGTGTGTGTGTGTGTGTGTGTGTGTGTGTGTGTGTGTGTGTGTGTGTGTGTGTGTGTGTGTGTGTGTGTGTGTGTGTGTGTGTGTGTGTGTGTGTGTGTGTGTGTGTGACGTGTATGTGTGTGCATGTGTGTGCATGTGTGTGCATGCACGCGTAAATGTGCGTGAATATAAAGTGCATGTGAAACATAGCGTAGACCTGTGTATGAATACTGTATATGTGCGCATGTGTAGATAGTGTATGTGCGTGCGTGTGCATGTACGTGTAATATGCGTATGAGAGGATATATGTGTGTGTATGTGGAATGAGTGTAAATGTGCGTACAAATCTGTGTGTGTACGTATATGTGTGTGTATGTGTGTAGTATGACATCTGCATGTCCGCGTGTGTGTAGTGCGTACGTAAGAGTATGTGTAGGTGTAAGGTGAGTGCATGTGTGTGTGTGTGTATATATGTAAACGTAAAAAAAATATGTGCGTTTATCAACTTACTTCCTGATGCAGGCATCGGCTCGGTACCAAATATTTGGGATTGGTGACATATTAAGCAAACGAAAGGTATTTTCTGGAGCATGCGTATTAAATGTCCAGGAACAGTGCCATGCTTATGATTTAGTAATTTAGATATATGTTTTCCAATTCATAAATTAATGAAACTTTCAATAGTTCTTCACAACCATACATTGGATGCTTGATATATCCACAATGACAGTTACAACATTTACTGAAACTAAATGATCTGTCTCAAATTTATATTTTGGAGAAAAATATTTCTTATTTACATTAGCTATTGTGATATGTTTCAAGCCGATGTGGCTTGGTGCATTAGTGTGTTCGTTCTCGCGATCAGCAGGTAGGAGTTCGAATCCTAACCCAACCGAAGATCTGACGTGTTCGCTCATGGTGGCTGGATCAAGTACAGTAGGTCTTGGTCGCGCAACATTGTTGTTGCACCAGCATGCTTCCATGTACCAAGCCCTGAGTTGGATTCTGCCAGTTAGATAGAAGCAGCCGGGTGGAGTCTTCGTCATTAGAAGAAGGGACCCAGCAGAAGATTCCCAATACCATCCTTAGAGATATCATTTCACTTGGAGGACATTGCGACCACGACCAGTTTTAATGCGTCCCAGACGCTTTTAGCGAACACGATGGATCTTCAGTTGAGCCGGGATTCGAACTTACTATCTTCCGATCATGAGAACGACGCCCTACCAACCTTTCCCCGCTGTGACAATGGTCATGCAATGCGCTCCACATGTGAAATAATACCTCTGTGGGTGCCAGGCCAATTTTGGGGATCTTCTGATTTGTCCCTGCTTATAAATGACGAAGACCCAGACACTTTTGGGGGAAACACACAGGGGGTCCACTAGACAAAGCGCCGTCACTTCCGCCCATGTTTCTGTGGAGAAATTGAAAAAAAAAATCCCCCTAGTCGGACATAATAATTGTGATAGGTTTCTGACTGTCTGGTTTTGCCGAACAACCACTTTTCCGTATGGAATTACGGTCAGATGACCAAATCGACACTTGGACACTTTCTCTAAAATTTGAGGCACTAGATCGTGTATAGATTTTCAATGCACTCAAGGAAGAACGTTTGAGGGTTCAGCATTGCGCACGTGACGCCCACCCACTCTTTTCTTCAAGCTTTACGAATTGACGACCGCGTTCACAATTGCAGTGCGAACGGAACTTAAGCCGTTCGCGCAGCATTTGTGAACGCGTTTAAACCTCAACTGAGCTTTCGCGCGGTGGCAACCTGTAATTTAAGTAAATGGAAACGAATTTATCTTAAATTTATATATATATATATATATATATATATATATATATATATATATATATATATATATATATATATATATATATATATATAGTTAAGCGAACGGATTTAAATAAGTTTCAAGGGATTTAACACCATCTTGTTTTCTGATATTTTGTTGTCAGTGTTTGTTGAAATATCTGAAAATGATCAAAATAAATAGAAAAGGAAGCAAAATTAAAAAAATAATCATTATTTATAAGAAAGCAAAAAATTTTAAAAATAATAATTATTTATAAGGAAGCAAAATTTAAAAAATAATAATTATAATTTAAAAAATAATAAACAGAAATATTACAAAAATATTAAATAAACATCAAAAATCATATTAGGTTTGAGGAGAAAACGATTTGACAACAACATTCTTTGGTTTCGTATTTCTCAGTTGAAATATCCTAATCTTAATTAATGTCAGCTTGGTCTGTAAATGTTTAATAAAAGTGCACAACAATAAAATAAATCGAAAATATCATATAATTCAAAGTAACAAACAATGAATAAGGTTTTGAACAAAAACCAGTATTTCTTAAATCAGTTTCGAGTAATGCTGTTTTCAGGATGGTGTTTCAATTAAATCAGATTTAACTTAAAAAGAATTAATTTATAAAGAGCAGTTCGAACGGGGATATTAGAATTCTGACCTTCGGTTCAACAGTTCATGCCTTCCATTCCCACTTCGGAAATATATATTTGTCGTTGTTCGGAATCCATTTTAGGTTTCTATTTACTTAAACCTCGTACTTAAAAACTGACCGCCACAAACATCTACGCCCCCTTTTATCTACGTTTTACCCGATATGAGTAACGATTTATTTTCGCTGCATAAAACCTGGGAAGTTAATATTTGGGTCACTAATTAAATGACCGATATAAATTAAACGGGAGATTGAAAGATTGTAATGTATCGCGATTCATTTAACTTTCACAGCCAAGGCTGTGCTGATCATGGTACGAAAAACATGTATAACTAGTACTTAACACAGCTGCTGAATCTTTAATAGCAAAGCTAAAATTGTGTTTACTATGAAAAGGTGATGAAACATATCCGGGCGCAAAAATGCATATGGAATCTATTCCCAAATGAGTTTCAATATTTAATGTCTTCTACCACGCCCAGCAGTTTTTTTTCTTGTAGTAGAAACATGGAAATATGGCATCCTTTTTTGAATAACAATTTCCTGGCATTAGTTCCGTTAGGATTAATCATGGAAAAAATATTACGATACATTCATAGAGTTTTTGCAATATGTTAACTGCTTTGCAGCTCTGAATAAGAATGAAAGTAAGTGCATCCTTCAAAGACGTGCTGTTTAAGAGACTTCTTTCATAACTTCTTCATACATTTTTTCGTACATCATATCTCAAAAAATAACAATATTCTATAATTTGCGAAAACCCCATTCTCATCATTGAAAATAAAATATATACACTCAAAACTGCTTTTGTGGGGTCTTTTTTTTAGGCAATTTTTTTTTTTATTTTTGGGATTTTTTTTTGTTCGATATATGAAAATTTCAATCCCTTAACAAAATTATCAATAAAAAATGAAATAATTTGATCAACCATTTAGTTTTTTCAATGTTTCATTTGTGTGTGAATTACATGAGTATTGCATCAGAAAGCTACATTACATATATATTGTTGCTCCAGTAGAAACTAGACTGATATAATCAGTGTTTTCAAAAGTTCCTAGTCTGCATTATTTTTCTTATCATTATATTTATCTCTCCTTTAAAATACTAGCTTAATTGACGTTGAGTTCGCTTTTCTGCTTTGCCTTGCGGGGGTGTCGCTATCCTGAGTGGATGAACCGCGTTTCTTGATGTTTCAAAAAGCCATTGCTAGTTATTTCGTAAGATTTTATAACTGAGACTTTTTAATTGTGTTGCGAACACTATTTCTCATGTATTTAAAAGGAAATCAATAAAATATAATAATAGAATAATATAAAAACTTACGATTTAAGCAAGCTGTGGTAGCCTAGTGGTAAGGGCATCGGTCTTCCATCCGGAAGGGTGGGGTTCGATTCCCAATGCCTCCAAAGACCCGCCGAGTACATGCGATATGTGATCGTTAAATCTGTGAAATCGAAAGTCCTGTGGTCGGTCGTTGAGCAGTTATCATGGGTGTAATAGTCTGGAGATAATTTCCACCTCCCTCCAGTTCAATGTCAAAATTACAGGAGTGGATCCTCTGAAGATGCCATCTATCGGAGTAGCTTAGAGCAAAATCGTACTTTCACCTTCGTGGTGCTCTCGATAAAATGAAAGACGCACCCTACTGACTTAAATTCAAATAGCCAACGGTATCGGGAGCTTGGCTTGTCCAACTGACATGAGTAAAAACAGCACGATTAAAGTGCTTTTCGAATGACATAGAACCTTGAAAACAAATGCTGGGACGTTAACATTTAATATTATAGATAGTATAAAAACATCAATTTAAACAATTGTCTTACTTATTTGAATAAGATAATAAAGGAATTTTAAATATTTTTGGTACACAGAAGTTTTTTTTTATTTATATACACGCCCGGTTGTAAGGATTTTCATCTTTCAGCACAATGATTGTCGTCCATTGGGGGTCTTCGTCATTTATAATCAAGGACGCAGCAGAAAACCCCCCGAGATATCATTTCACATCGTTGCCAGGACGGCCTCAATTGCGCACCTCCTCCAGTGGGCGTCTGACGGGTTGGTTGGTTGGGTTTTATGGCGCGAAGTCCAAAATTGGACATGCTGCGCCGGGTGGCCGACGGGATTTCCCAAAGAGGATTCTTTTTGTTAAACAGTGAAATTTTGTTTTCGGATTCTTAAAATGTTAAAACCCTTTTTGAAAATTTAAGGATTGTACTTTGTATAGACATGATTTGTAACTCAATTTTATTAGAAATTTGTAAGAGTTATTGAAAATATTTCCCCCATACTTTTCCATCTTCGTAACTGAATGCATATTTCGATTTAAGCACGTGCTTTTTTGTAACAGCAGAATAAAAAATGAAATTTTAGTAAATATTTTAAGTAAGATTGATATATAAGAAAGAAATTCGGTCTTAATTTTGGTATAAGCTACACGGTGGATTTGCCGACATTAGCGATATTTGGTGACATTTGAGAGGGCGATAAAGTTAACGACATGGAGTTGTAGATATTTTTTGTTATATTTGTTTATGTTTTTATTTTTCCTTTATCCATTTATGTCATGTTTGTTTATGTATAAATTATATGCTTTATTTCATGGTATGTTTTGGCATTTGTCATGTATTATTATTTTTTTTCTTGCCATCCTTATACCAATTCTTGTCGGCTACTGTCAAAAAGTTATTTCATTGTTGGCAACAGTTTGGTGATAAATGTCAACGAATCATTTCGCTGCTAAAAATATGTTTGAAAATCACGCAAAACGTGTTACCTATATTAGGATTTTACCAAGATTAGAGACAGAAACCAAAATTTCAATATTTATTGATCTCACACAACAATAATCAATTTACAAATTATATATTTTCCCGAATAGAGTTATTTCTTTAAAGATATACCAAGTTAAAAAATGAAAATAAAAAACAAGTTTCTTGGAAAAAACATTCTAGTCTTAGCACAAAAAAATGCAAAGTTCATGTCAAAGGTTTTTCTGGAGAGCTCTACAGAAGTCCAGCGGACAGCAAGCAGTTTCTAGAGCAGTTTAGCACAATCCGGTTGACTTTATTTAGCTTGAATGATATAAGGAACAATACACTCTGGTTTGGGCTTAATCATTACAGGGAAGAGAAAATTTTGCAGGGAGGACAATTTTTTTGTCAACCAAGTCAAAATTTATTCGAATGCAATGAAAATGTGCAAACGGTCTATTTTTTATAATTAATAAAATACAAGTAAAACTGCAGAATTTTAAATGAAAAAGGTAAGATTTAGCATTTAAAATTGTTAAAAGTTTTAAATAGTATGGTGAAACACTACATCTGAAACATTGAAATTTATATTGAAAAATTCCAGTTGGCAACAAGTTAAAAATATGATTGTAATCATAATATGTATTGTGTGAATGTTATTTTAGGATATTCTTCAGTAAGTATTTGAAATACATTAATATAAATGTTTTTTTAACATTCATATTGACTTCATTTTTTTGGGAAAATGTTCATAGTTCGAATTGCTTATGATGTTTTTTAATTAAAGTTTCACTTTGATATCTTATTAAAACACCTATAACTGTATAAAACAAACATTTTCACTTGTATATGTTTTTATAAATTAATTTATTTCAAATACTCAGACAATTATCTGCGACGCCATTATGTCTCGCTCTTTTGGCACAAGGACCGGAAGTAAAGACCCTTTTACATTGTGGGGACATCTTGCTTTCATGATGCAGAAGAGGTGGGTGGATCTTCGCCATTTAGAAACAGGTAGCCCTGGCCGACCACTCTCAGAAATGTCGCTTCTTATGGAAGATACTGCGACACTACATGTTTTATGTGTCCCAGTCGCCATGAGGGAACACAACAAATCTTTATTTGGGTCGTGATTCGAACTCACTGCCTTCCGCTAACGAGAACGAAGTCCTAATCAACTAGGCAACTTCACATATACGCTAACGTATGTATTCATTCAAAAACTTAAATCGATACATATTGTAAAAATATTATTTAGTTTTCTTTTTCAAAATACAATTGATTTTTCTTTTAATAAAACTGACAGAAATCGGTAAAAATAAATTTTGTTATCAAAAATAGAGGTACGAAGTAGATGCGTCATATTATAATGCCATGCCACTTAGTTAAAATTATATATTATTTTTTCTAATTATTTATAAAAAAATTTTTCTTTAAATTTTAGCTTAAATATTAATTTTTAATATCTATTATATGTAAATAGAATTACCATAAAAACTCATCATACAGAGTATTCAAGACCTGAGTTAAAAGTATTTGTATTCCATAAAGAAAATTTATTCAGGAATGAAAAAACAAAGCTATGAATGTTTATCTGCATGCTTTACTTCCATATAAACTCTTTGACAGAGGTAAAGAAGATGACTACTCGAAATTCGATTTAACTTCTATCCCGTCTTTGATATTTCAGATTATAATCTGTTATAAAAATTGCTGATCACATATCCTCTCCTTAACACAGAAAGAAAAATTCCAGATGTGCCATATGAATCAGCCAAGTCAATTAATTAAAAGTTACAGAAATTAAAAATCTCTAGCAAAATGTTTGGTCAGTTAAGAAAATTCATAGAAAGTACAAGCTACAAGAATAGAAAAAAAACTTTGAATAGAAAAATATCTTTCACAATTAGTAAAGCAAGTATCCTTTCGAATATTTTTAAACTTACAAAAGATTGAGGAATTTCTTTTTGCTGTTTGGGTCGAACTTGGATGCCAATTATTAGTGTAAAACTATCCAGATAAATCTGAGAAGAATGACTCATAAATGCGGTGAGAGTCACAATGACAACATATAGAGTTCTGTAAAATGCAAAATCAATTAAGCTTGATTTAAGGAAGAGGGCTTCCTATCACATATTTTGCGTTCCATAATGGCGGTTCTCATCCTCTAAATTAAATTCACAAGAGGTATAAATTAGTGCATTTTGTAAAATACTTTTTTTAAGGAAATAAAAACAATTGTAAATATTGTATTGATTTTTGAACATGACTAATGTATTTCAGTTACAGTATCTTGACAGGTGTTTCCTTCCTTATTATGATTCACTAAACTCTGCATCAGTAACTTATGTTCAGTAATGCAACCTTCTTAGTGAATATAAATTTAATCGGAACATTTTTTAAATAAATGTTCTGGCTAATAGCAATTGCAGTAAAAGGATATAAAAATAAATTATAGTAAAAAGTTGCTCAGAAGAGCATTCAAAAAAAATAATAATAAATATGTCCTCAACTCATCTTCAATCCTAAACAAATGTGAAAAAAAAATGAGTTGAAGCGTTCATTCGGAAATCGTCTTTCTGCAAAACATATTTTACTGATGACATTTTAAAGTTAATTTTTGAGGAAGCTATTTCAAAAATCAGCCGAAATCGTTGTCCCGAAGAGAGCGGATCCGATGTGAGTCCCGAAAAAGGATCGGGAGTAGCGAGGGAGGCTGCATCCTGCGACTCCCGATCGATCTCTGCTTGATCCGCAACCAGGACAACTCTGCTTATGCACACTCAGCTGCAGCTGATGATGCAATTCTTCTTCGCTGCCTTCCCTTTTACGGACCACCCTTATTTTCATCCCTCACTTTACATTTTGGGATCTATAGTGGCGCTCGTTTTTACGAACTATAACCGGATCCCTAATAGCAAGTCAAAAAGTCAAATGTTTGGTATATATATATATATATATATATATATATATATATATATATATATATATATATATATATATATATATATATATATATATATATATATATATATATAATATATATATACATATACATATATATACATATATATATATATATATATATATACATATATATATATATAAATATATATACATATACATACATATATATATATATATATATATATATATATATATATATATATATATATATATATATATATATATATATATATATATATATATATATATATATATATATATATATATATATATATATATATATATATATATATATATATATATATATATATATATATATATATATATATATATATATATATATATATATATATATATATATCTATATATATATATATATATACATATATATATATATATATATATATATATATATATATATATATATATATATATATATATATATATATATATATATATATATATATATATATATATATATATATATATATATATATATATATATATATATATTACAAATTTCATTTTATGGTTTTTTCATCATTTTTTTATTTTATGGTTGAGAAGCTTGAATCAAACGGGAAACCCTTTGAATGGTGCAACATTAAGTATTAATGAATCAGTTTAAGTAATGAATGAGTGCCACCCAACTTTTCTAGTGGTCAGCGTGCCTGACTGCGGATAGGGAGGTCCTGGGTTCGAATCTCGGTTCGGGCATGGATGTATTTTCTCTCTATCTATTCTGTCTTTGTCCTTTCCTTGTATGAATGAGGTGTGAATGGCTTGCCTACCCTATAAACGGGTACCTATGGCATGTGTGTACTGAGGAAGTCGGACTCCACACCAAAATATAGTTCAGTTGGAAAAGTGGAGCAGCGCACCCCATAATGCCAGCCTAGCTGGCACACGACAACAAAGACAATGAAGGATGAGTAGTTTTTGATTCTAAAATCCTATAATTAAAAGGAAACTATTATTTTAGAATGCCAGTGTGATCTATGTGATCTGTTAATAAGCCTCAAATATCCCTGCGTCATCAAAAGTTTCAGGTAGTTAACTCTTTAACTCTTAGGAGTTAAATGGACATTATAGGCGTCGTGCCCTTGGGAATGTATGCTTGCAAAAGCAAAACGATATCTAAGTCATTCTGACCTAATCGTTCACTGTAACTGCAGAAAAAAACTATTTGCGGAAATGATTTATTCACTTCAACAAAGATACCAACTGCTGCCACTTGCAGACTTTTAGAGTCAGATGTAAATTTTTTAAATGATTGAGGACATAGTCACTGAGAATTTCAGACATCAAATAAGAAGAGAACGACTTGGGGCGCTTCGGGGTCAGCTTCAAAACAAATAGATGAATGGCTAGACACTTTTTGAGAAAAACATCATTGAAATGCTTTTCTAAATCGAAAAAAAAATGTGTTTTTAAACATGTGGTTTTGAAATAGAAAAACTGATTTTTCCACTGCAAAACGAAATTAAGAATTGTCTTTAATTATGAATTTTATTTTGTGTGCGTTTTAGACACAAATAATAACTTTTTCTAGTATTTATAAAGAGAGAGAAGGGCGGTAAATAGAATTATTTTATCTAATACTTGTGTTTCTATTTTAAGAACTATTTTATCGGTCATTACGCGTATGTAAAAAAACGAGCGTTTAATCAACTCTCCCCCATCGAGAAAAGAAAACCTCTTTAAATCAATAGATGTTCAAAAGAAATATTTATCGACGAATAAATGTGCTAGCTTTTTGAACTGTGACACGAAACATTTCCAGATTAATGTTGGTCACTGACATCAGTATTTATTATTTTGTGAAGTTGTTGCAGAACCATTCCAATATATTTCCTCGCAAGTATAAAAAAAATTTACATCAAATTTTTTTATATTAAAAAGTGATTTTATCGCAAAATTATTCCAAAATAAAATGTATTGAATGTAAGGACTTAATATAAAACATTTGTTTTAACCGAAAATTCGTTATAAAACATAGGATTTAAATGCCTATTTAATAAAAAAAATAAAATCACTTTGGGTTTATACTTGGCAACAGTGTTCATAAGAAGAATGAAAATCGCTTAATTGCGAAAAAGCAATTATTTTAAAAGCACTAAGTAAAGACGAGAAGGACTCACTTTGGGTACAGTACACACACAGTCTCTCACACACATATATATACATATATCACTGTGCAGGTGAGCAACCGGACTGTACTTTAAGATTAATATGGGTTTGGAATACACTCGCCTGTTCTCAAGCCCCTCATCATTTTAAACCATGCCCAGGTGACGAGTTAATCACCTGAGCTGGCACCCTCCTTTCCACATACGTGCTACACCAGCATACATACATAGCGGTGCAAGCGAGCCCCGGACCTCACCCATCAACAAGAGCTTTGTCATTTTGAACTACGGTCAGGTGACGACGTCACACCTGAGCTGGCACACTCCTCTCCACACCAACACTTTGGATGTCACATATTAACGTGGACATGACCCCATCCCCCGGAGCTCCAGCAACACAGTGAGGCGTGGTCACCCTCCCAACCACTACCCGCGACAAATGATGCTTCACTTTGGTGATCTTAACGGGAAGCGGCTTGAAGCTACTTAGCAACTGGTGCTCACGCTACACCAGCAAAAAGACTTAAGACATCATAGATGAAAGGGGACACGTCTCCAACCCATGGAGCTCCAAGCAACCCAACGAGGAGGAATGCGGTCACCCTCCCGATTGCTGTTCGCGGCAAGTGATGCTTCACTTTGCTGATCTTACGGGCCTGAAGCTATTGAACCGTTGCATGTCACAAACCACAAAATGGCTCTAAAAAGAGCTCTGAAATTTAAGTTTTTAGATTCTAAAATACGATAACGTTAGTATTCCTTGATATCTTTATTAAGAAATCCTTTTAATCAACAAGAGCTGGTTCACTGAGAGGGCAATACGCAATTATCTACCTATACACATCGACATTAGAGTGAATTATTTAATCGTAAATGTTATATAGAATGCATAAAATATTATTTACTTTTGCGGTGCTGTCCTGGTTCCTTAGGACATCGATCTTAAAGTGTTGTTTAAAGTATCGTTCTCGTGATTAGAAAGTAATGAGTTTGAATACCGACCCAACCGAAAATCTTTTATGTTCTCTCATGATGGATGGGGTCATTTAAAATATGCTGTGGTCGCAATGTCTTCCATGTGAAATGATACCACTGGGGTTTTTTAGGATCTTCTACTTGTTCCTTGCTTCAAAATTACAGAGTTACAATGGCATGCCTATTCTATGCCCCAGTACATAAATGTGCCTTCATTTCTGCCCTTTTGTAGTGCTGAAGCCGGGCGTTAATATATGTTACATCATATTAAATAAACTAAAATTTCGGGGATTTGGAGTACATTTCAATTAAAAGTAAAACAAAAAATAATCCTCTTTTTATAATTTTTTCTAAAAAGAATCTTATTGTGCAGTTGAGATACTGGCTACGTTATTTTATTACAATTCTCATTGGTTTAACATATACATGACGTCAAATAACGTTTTATCTACGTCATACCGTATTGAGAAGCTTCGTAAATCTGATTTGTCAACGAATTTGCTGCCTGCCTTCAATTCGCATTCTTCGAAAGGCAACAAACAAGGCGAGGTTCACCAACGAATGCCTCAGAAAATTGTCGAAGTACAATTTATTATTAAATCGATTTCTTATATAAAGACCAAAGCATCGGTTTAGGAAACCGTTTTCCATTGATTCAAGCCATTAACAATTTGACAATAGAACGGAAGAAAGAGCAAAATGAAAAAGACATGACAAAACATCCACTTTATGGTTAGTTTAAATCAGCAAGGAAGGTTAAAATTTTTAAAAATTTCTTTAATCATTAGAATTCTAAATTAATAATTGCAATATATGTAAACAATCTCTTTTAAATCTTAAGACTAATGTCTTGTTTACGCAAACGTGAATTTTTTTCTTTAAGAATGGGTAGTATAAGAATACAAATTTTAATGCACAGAATAACACAAAGAAAAGAATTTTCCTCGTTACTTTCATTGAATACAAACAGATCCAAACATGATTCAATAGAATGAAGAACGCTGTGGGGAAGAATAATGAAAGTTAATACATTGGACTGTGTGGGACATGCCCCAAGAGCCCCTTCAACAAATGGGATGAGGTTAACTCAATCCTCCTCTTATCACTACTAACGGAATAAGAAAGATCGCATTAGACAATCCTTATCTAACTTGGAGCTCCCGCAAGATTTCGGAAGTTACGCAATACATTCTCAAAAAGACGCATGCGCACTGCAAATTGGACATCTTACATAAATATGCATGGCATAGCTGCAATCTGCGAAATTAATTCGGATGCCATTATCCCTATTAAAGTCATATTAAGAGACGTTCCACTGTCAAAATATCCAGCTAGGCTCTCAGTTTTAAATATAAGAACACTTTTTTTTAATTGTATTTACCTTCCTCAAAATATAAATTGTCAAAAAATAAGGATTTCAATTTTAAAAAAATATGGGTATGAAGCATATTTTGAATAAATTATGCAATTCAAAGAAGAAATAAAAGGATGTCAGTAATACTATTATGAAATTACTGTGAGTAATAATGATTGAAGAAATCATTACAAACTAGAGATTTGAAGGAAATTTTAACCTTATATGATGTGATTTACTACTAAATATTTATGAGCAATCACACATACAAAAATTGGCTTATCAGCTGTATAAGCCCTTTGGCAAAATTCTTAACTTTTTTGGTGTCAAATAAGTGTCAATAGGCTGACGTAATTATGAGGCAATATACTTCTTCAAAAAAAGCTTAAACATCTGTTGTTGTCGTGTGCCAGCTAGGCTGGCATTATGGGGTGCGCTGCTCCACTTTTCCAACTAAACCATGTTAGGTGTGGAGTCAGACTTCCTCAGTACACACATGCCATAGGTACCCGTTTATAGGGTAGGCAACCATTCACAAAACATTCATACAAAGCAAGGACAAATACAGGATAGATAGAGAAGAGTACATCCAGGCCCGAACCGGGATTGGAACCCAGCACCTCCCTACCCGCAGTCAGGCCCGCTAACCACTAAACAAGTTGGGAGGCAGCTTACACATCTAAATCACAAAATTAAACCAGGATATAAATAATAGAGTAAATATTCGTATAATTCTAGAATTTCATATTTATATATATATATATATATATATATATATATATATATATATATATATATATATATATATATATATATATATATATATATATATATATATATATATATATATATATATATATATATATATAATTTTAAAACCTAATAATTTAAAAAAAAATCGGAACGTAGGAAAATATAAATACAAATTATAGGAATATAGGAGCATCACGTTTGCAAATGTGTATGGTAATTAAAAAATTTAAAATAACAAAGAAATTAAAACAAAAAATTAAAAATAACTATTAAATAATAATGAAAAAGAAGAATACAACATGAAATTTAAGTATCTTAACAGGTAACTAAATGTGCAGAGAATACAAGAAAAATTCACTCGAATTATCTTAATCCTTTGCTTTTTAAAATTCGTGACGAAAACAAAATTTTCTAAATCCCTACTCAATGATGTAAATACTTAGATTGCCAAAGTAATGTTGAATATTTTTAGTATACTCGATCTCTATGACGTAATCGCAAATTCAGGTTGCTAGATAAACTATGATATCCACCAAAAAATTCACTAAAATCAAAAATTCGCTTAAAGGATTATACAGTATCTGTCACAGTGGATGTTGTATGTGACTAAGTAAATTCAAATAAATTTCTTTAAACTTTCTTTATTTTTGTTTAGCAATAAAATATTTTTAGAGCAAACTTCGTTTCATGTTGCCACTCATAGAAAATGTTAATAACTTACAAATCAAAAGAATGACGTCAGCAACAATTATAATATCGTTTTTTTTTTTTTTAAAGAATCCTCAGACTTCTCTCTCGTTCGAATTTCTCTCGATCAAATGTTCTTTAAATTGAAAATTTTCAATTTAAAAAGGAAGTTAAAAGTATTCACCTGTAGTCCTATAAGTTGCCTCATCGTGGGTAGGTGTTGTTCATGGAGGAAAGAATATAATGTCTCCTTATGTTCCTTCCTCCATGGTGTTGTCACTGGTTGGATTGGATGAAGTACGTCCAAGGGTCACACAAGGCGTGAAGGTCATTTCGCTATACCCTCCTTAACAGCTACAGGCAAACGAGCCGAGTCTTATCTCCGGCGCTCGGGTCTTTGGAGCAATAGAGGCTACCTTTTCGCTCGATGTCTATAAGATTTACCTGTACTAGTCTATGACTTTTGTGGGTGAATAAACTCGTAGATCTCGTCTAGCAGAGCTGTAAGACACTGGACACAGAAATTCGCTACAACATGAGATAATTATCCCAGTAGAAAATTATTATTTAATGATGATAATAATGACGGTGTATTTAATGATATTAATGATGATGATAATAAATAAAATAATGATATCAAATGTATGAAGAGTAGTTCGTTTATTAAAAGATGACGATCACCATAGAATTTTAATGTTATTTTCATTATAGCAAAATTTCACTTTCATGACGCAATGATATTACGAATATATATATTTTAATTTCCTATTTAAATAATTCATAAAATAATATAAGATGAGACAAAGTTTGTACTGAATTTAAATTTTTCATTTTTTTGGTTAGATAATTATTCTTTTTTATGCCAAGGAGTTATGTGTTATGAATTAGAAATCGGTTTCTAACTTGAATTACATCCATTTTCTATTCCTTTATCGGGCTGCCTTTGAAGCTGAAATTTTTGAGCTTGCTTTTATACTGTGTGTAAAGGTCAAAAATTTTGGTTTTTGTAACCGTAAAACATAATTTTTAAAAGGTAAAAAAGTAAATAATTCAACCTATACTCATTAGTAAAGCAAGTGGCAATACACATGACTCGACAATTTAAGTAAAACGAACAATGATGACCCTGTAAAAATATATACATATATATGACACTAAAATGATTCAATCAGTCAATTTTATTTTCTACCAATGTGAAATTTTCGATTCGACTGTTAAAATCATTTTAAGAAATTTATGTAAAAAGTTATACTATGAAAACGTACAAGTAGAATAGTATGTTTTATGTTGTTGTTGTCGTGTGCCAGCTAGTCTGGCAATATATGGTGCGCTGCTCCACTTTTCCAACTGAACCATATTTAGGTGTGGAGTCCGACTTCCTCAGTACACACATGCCATAGGTACCCGTTTATAGGGTAGGCAACCATTCACAACACATTCATACACGGAAAAGACAAAGACAGGATAGATAGATAGAGAAAGTACATCCATGCCCGAACCGGGATTCGAACCCAGGAGCTCCCTATCCGCAGTCAGACACGCTGACCACAAGACAAGTTGGGTGGCAGTATGTTTTATGTGAAAAATTTATATTGAAATGCAGATTTTAAAAGAAAAAGGAATATATAATATGACGCTAATTCTCACAATAAATAAAAAATTTAGAATAAATAATTTCAGAAACAGTTTATCATGTGTTAACAGTTTATCAGTGTTAACAGTTCATCGCATTTTAATACATAAAAACTAAATTAAGTGCAATACAGATGATCTTTAGGAAGCAATATTTTGCTTCTCCATTTTTTAAATTAGAAAATGGACAAAAACCAAATTTTAAAACATTCAGTACCACATAAAACATTCCAGAATGACACTTCTGAACTTTTTAAGTAATAAATGGAAAAAGGAAGTTAATTGTTTTTAGTTTAAAAATTTATTAAAATCGAAAAATCTTTTCAAAATGGATTTTTGGTTATAAAAAAATTTGCAAATTGTTTTTATTAAAAATAAACATTTTCCAAAAAAATATTTTATTTAAATATTTATAAATTTGAACAATTGAAATTTCAAATCGTACTTGCCGATTTAAATTAACGATAAAGTGGATGTTTTGTCTTGTCTTTTTTCCTTCTGCTCTATTGTCAAAGTGTTCAATTTTGAAAGCAACATCGCTTAAGATTTGGAAATTGGAAAACGAATTATTTAGAACAACAGACAATTTTTATGGTTTTGAAAATTTGTACAATCATAAAAATATAATTAAATATTACTTCTTTATTGTGGTAAAAATCATGAATAGATTTTTCTCATCGCCGGCGACCCTCTGATATCCGATGGTAAACTTCGCCTTGTTTGCTCCACTCGAAAGATCCGATTTGAAGGCGGGCAACAAACTCGTTGACAAGTCTCATTTATCGTCGCCGTGCCAGTACGATATGTGCGACGTAGAGGAAACGTTATATAACTTTCATGGATATTTAAAAACCATGAAAACTGTAATAGAGTAGCGTAATCATGATTTCAACTGGAACGAAAGAAACACATAATGGTTAATAAAAAATACACACAAAATTTTGAATAAAATATAACGCATCTATATTATCTTTATCTTTATAATATGCATATCTAATGCATATTATAAAGATAATGGGATTTAATCATTAAAAGTGGCATATTCATGATCTCATTTGGAACGAAAGAAAGAACCACTTTATTGTTAATAAAAAATACAATTTTAAACAAAAAAATATGCATCGCTAAAGATAATGGGATTTAATCATTAAAAGTGGCATAATCATGATCTCATTTGGAACGAAAGAAAGAACCACTTTATTGTTAATAAAAAAATACAATTTTAAACAAAAAAAATAATGCATCGCTAAAGATAATGGGATTTAATCATTAAAAGTGGCGTATTCATGATCTCATTTGGAACGAATGAAAGCACCACTTTATTGTTAATAAAAAAATACAATTTTAAACAAAAAAAATAATGCATCGCTAAAGATAATGGGATTTAATCATTAAAAGTGGCGTATTCATGATCTCATTTGGAACGAATGAAAGAACCACTTTATTGTTAATAAAAAAATACAATTTTAAACAAAAAAAATAATGCATCGCTAAAGATAATGGGATTTAATCATTAAAAGTGGCGTATTCATGATCTCATTTGGAACGAATGAAAGAACCACTTTATTGTTAATAAAAAAATACAATTTTAAACAAAGAAAATAATGCATCGCTAAAGATAATGGGATTTAATCATTAAAAGTGGCGTATTCATGATCTCATTTGGAACGAAAGAAAGAACCACTTTATTGTTAATAAAAAATACAATTTTAAGCAAAAAAATAATGCATCGCTAAAGATAATGTTAGTTTACTTACACTAATGTGGTTTTATTTAATCAGTAGTATTAAAACAGCCAAATTTTTTGAAAGTTAAGTTCGTTAAAGAGTATTAATACTGTAAGCAAGTGTAATTAGATTGCAACATACATTGCGTTGCAGCTTAAGAGTTTATAAGTATATTGTAACATGTCTTTATAGTTCTTGTTATATTGCAGTTCAGTAAAATCATGTTTTGCTGAAAGTTATTTACCGATGATATTACATTAGAATGTCATTAAGGCTCTTAATTTCTAGATATAACTTCAAGGAGATAGATCTAATGGAAACAGCATACCTATCTTTTCTCAGCATTTCTTCAAATTATAGATAAATAATTTATTAGTACTCTTAACTGTGTAATCACTCGGTTCATACTTCCAAACTAATTCTAATGCATGAAAAAAGTATAAGAGCATTCTTCGTTAAAATATTCTTTTTATAATTCTGAGAATATAAAGACAATAGAAAGTCATGCATTTTATTATTACCATGGTAGATTTTATATATATGTATACATAATTTGATTATAACTAATACTTTTACACCACTTTAGAAAAATCAAGAATATATATATATATATATATATATATATATATATATATATATATATATTATAACCAAAACAAGCATTCGAAGTGGGTATCGAGCCCTGTATCTATTCAATGAAAGAATTTATTTAAAGCTATTTCATTTCTATGAGTAAAAATTATGTAAACATGTTTTTTTGCCGTGGAAAACCTGTGTCAAGACAATCATCAACACCTAAATGAAACGCAATTTTCTTTTATGCATTTACAGTTCTTAATTCTTTCGGAGGAAAAATGTAAGCATAAAGAAGAGAGAAACTATAACCAGAGGAAATTTCCTCCCATCCTAAAAGGGTCTCTGAGGAGAAAAGATAGAAAGAAAATATAACTTTTTTTTCCAGAAAATGGATTTTTACCTAAAATAGCCTCTTTTCCGAAGAAAACCCCTTGAAGAAAGGGAAACGCAAATAGAGAGGAAATGAGCTTGAGAAAAATTAATTTAAGAACTTCGCTTGGCGTGATTAAGTGTGATTTACATATTTCTTAGGGAAAATGTGAAAAGTATTTTTTCTTGGACCTTACCAATTGTTCAAGGAATACTAAAAAGTAGTTTGTAATGGATTTACTTAATTTTATGTAAAATTTAAAACCTCCAAGTTTTTAAAAAAAACAGGACTCTTATTTGATAAAATTTCATAGATTTCGTTTAATGTAGAGTTGAGATAACTTTATTTGGAGTAAATTTTGTGATAATTCACAGTTTGTTCGTAATTGTTTATTACAGATAATTCTTAAAATACATTTTCTTCTATTTTATAGGGAAATTTTCTTCAAGAAAAACAGCATACATGTGCCCAAAATATAAATGTGGATAAATAAAAGCTATGTCATTTATTAAAACGCAAATTTGTGTTCTTCACACATAGTATCCTATATTTGTAGAACAATTACTCCGGTGGCCTGGTTGGTGAGGGCGTCCTTACTATCAAAAGGTAAGCTCGAATCCTAACTTAATCGAACATCTATCGTGGCCATTGAAGTCGGCTGGAGCATGTACAATAGGTCGTGGTCACATTGTCTTCCAAGTGAAATGATACATTTGGAGTTGACAGGTCAAGGACATTGTTATTGTTGTATCAGACTTTTCTGTACTTAACCTAGAATTGGGCTCTACCAGTTAGGTGAAAGCAGCCGGGTGGGATGATTCGTCAATTAGAAGCAAGAACCAATAAGAAGACTCCCCAAACCTTGACCTTCATCATTATGGAATCCTTTCACTTGGAAGACAACGCGACCACGACCTACTGAACATTCTCCAGCCTCCAATAGTGGCCACGACGGATATTCGGTTAAGTTAGGAATCGAGTTTATTACCTATCGATAAGTAAGAACGACGCCCTTACCAGCCAGACCACTGGGGCAGTTGTCATACAAATAGGATACTATGATGAAGATAAATAACGTTTCTAAATGACGAAGACTTCCAACTAACTGGTAGA
Source organism: Latrodectus hesperus (assembly GCA_037975125.1). Classification (NCBI taxonomy): domain Eukaryota; kingdom Metazoa; phylum Arthropoda; class Arachnida; order Araneae; family Theridiidae; genus Latrodectus; species Latrodectus hesperus. The sequence continues at coordinate 30,682,374 of CM075862.1, forward strand.
GCCCAACTATGGGCTAGGTACAGAAAATATGCAGTTACAACAACAACAACATTTTATAAACAAAAATTACCAATCACCTGCCCTAACAGATAGCAGAGAAGTGCATTTCTTTGTTAAATGGTGACTGTTATTAGCCTAAGGTTCTTTCACTTCAAATAGCGCTGCCTTACCACTGGGCCACAGTGATTCCATGTCATTTGGCTTATAAATACTTTGGACGTATCATAAAATCTGATTTCAAGCAGTCAATTTGTGTGTTCCTTCTCTATAACTTTATACTGTATTATGAAGTGGGGCTGCCAAAAGTCACTTAGATTTTTCTGAGAATGAAACTTTGCTTTTTGTACAACAACGGCAAGAATTCGAAAGGAATTTAAATTTTGAAAATGACTGAATAATCGTTAAAAGCTGCGAATCATGGGCAAAGAAAGACTCGTCAACTAACTAAACACTGACATTCACGAACTTACGATTGAGAAATCAATGCTGAGACTAGTTACAAATTTAAATTTAATAAGTCATAATAAATATTTCATTAAATTCGGAATTGACACAAATCCTTTTAGGATTAGGTACAGGGAGTTCTGCTGGGTGTAAACTAAACTATAATTCCGTTGCCTAATTTTTAAATTCAGTGTTCTTTGGTTGATATCTTCATTTATAGGGTATCCTAAAACTAAACTCCATGGCACGACCGCGCATGTGGGCCAAGGTCTACAGTGCCCATAACTGTTTTCATGACCGAGGGCCCTGGGGTGCGACGCATATGTCCCAGTTAGGTGGTCAGCCTAACGTAAGACCCCCAGTGTTTAGTTCCCAAGCATGCTTGGTACTCAGTTAATCGACCCACTGAAGGGATGAAAGGCTGAGTCGACCTTGCCCAACCCGAGGATCGAACCTCGGACCTGTGTCATGGGAGCGTGAAACGCTGCCACTAAGCTACCGGGCTTCTATCGGGTATCCTGGTTCTGTTATTTATCGGGTAACCTGGATCTGTTATTTATCGCGTAACCTGCATCGATAGAGATTGAGAATACTATAAGAATATGTGCTACAACACGCTATTTTTGTGTAACCTTAGTATTTACATCATCGTGAAGAAATTTAGAACACTTAGTTTCAGTTACACATTTTAATGAGAAAAGAATTCTATTTTGGAAATTCACACGATCCTATGTTTTCTTTTTTTTTAATTAATAGGAAATTTAAACTGTATTATATAATTTATATTTACATTTGCAAAATTAATCTCTTATGATTTTCTTAGAATTTGTATTCACATTTTCGACATTGATGTTTCTTATTTGTATTTACATTTGCGGAATTATTGTTCTTATGTTTTCTTTTTTTAAAAAAACCCTAATTTTTCAGAAATATATTTATTATGTAGTTACGCTTTTTATTATTTAAACGGTTTAATTTTATTATTTAGATGCCTAAGTTTTTTCAAACAAAAATTTATGTCACAATTAGATCAGCTTGATAGCATTTCTTCGTCGCCAAAAAATTAAAAAGATCGCAAGAAGATTTTATGGCAGCCATGCAGCAGGATTTTATTAAAAGCGATCTGTATTGTTCACTTGAAATCAAAATTAAATCTATAAATATCAGTCTTTGTGTCAAAGGATCGATAGAATTTCGATAGAAATGTTAAATTATATGCAGAATAATTTTCTCAGTGAGATTATAAACTTTTTAATGATAGCTTACTTAAAGGATCATCGTGAAATATCTTTTCTTCAGTGCTTTTTAATCCAAATGTAAGAAAGTTACAATGTAAGAAAGTAAGAAAGTTACAAACAATCCATTATCAAACGTAAAAGGATTGCCATTAGTTATTGATTTTATCCTAACAAAAACTTGTTGACTGCAAACAGATAATTTTATGAAAGGAATTCAAAACAATACAAAAATGATTAAAAGTTATTGTTACGTATTAGCAATTAAGTTTAAAATTACAAAATAATCCTAGAAAAGTTGGAAACTTTTAGGAGAAAACTGATGGACATATTTTTAATCAATTTAAGTGTTTTACTTACGTTGACACTTTCTCGTAGATAAATTTTTCGAAAGTGATATAGAGTTGGAAAATTCAGCAGCAATTTGTCTTAATGAAGAAGAGTGCAATATAAAAATTCTAAGTCTTATATAAATAGATGTGCTAAATGTAGTAGATAAAGATTCTTACCTTTAACTTTCTACAAAAGGGAGGCACTTTATACTGAACCTTTCTCAAAACATCTTTCATAATTGAATAATTTGGTAACTATTTTTAACTTCAAACACAATCCATTATCAAAGACGTAAAAGGATTTACCATTCGTTATTAAAAATAATGCATTAAAATGCATAGAAATAGTAAGTTTACTGATATGGCGTTACACGTGAACATCATAAAACATTCCAGAATTTAATTTTAAAGCTAAATTTTTGCATGGCAATTGCTTTGGCTCTATTTATAATTATCAAAAAAATAATAATAAATGAATAAAAAGTGTGAGAATTGAATTTATTTTCAATTTTATATTTAGAACTGTTCTACTTTCTGTAAATTTATTGTCATTTTTTGTAGTATATGTTTAATAAATTTATGAAATATTCAAAACCAATTTTAGTGAATAAAAAAACTTCGTTTCCATTCTCTAATAATGTAGTAAATTACTGCGAAACACAATTTTATTGAACAAAATGAACTTCTGAGGTTCGAGTGAAACATTATCAACTCATTGGTCATTCATTTTAGTTAAAAACCAATAAAAATTAGAAATAAATAGCATGCTTTTATTTAATCTTAGGACGAGCAAAATATTTTTCTTTTATTGCTACTAATTTCTTGAAATGATAGAAATATTTAAACGATTTTTCTAGACTTCAAAATATTTACTTTGTTTTTAAAATTTCCTTATATTTATTAAGATAAAAAAATGTATTTATTGAAATTATTATTATTATTTTTTTTGAAAATGAAAACAATTTTTTTGTTAACAAATTATAATAAATAACCATATAACGAATAATATTCGTATAAAACGTCCTTTAATTGCTTCTGTTGTTGTAAATGTAGATATTTTATGAAGCATTTTTAAATATTAAAAACATCAGCATTAGTGTAATGTTACTGAAAGTATTGTCATACAAACCAAATTTAAACATCTCTTGCTATTTATGATTTCTGATAAATTCGATTGAAAAATTAAAGCTCTAGTGGTTATAGATGCTATTCTACTTAACTGAAAATTATTCCAGAAGTAATATAAGCTGTTTTTATTTGCATGTATATGACTAGTTTACTTGCATGGTACACACACATGTAAATAACACATGGAAATAGTTGACAATATTTTAAACTTTGTATTTGCAATCATTACACTGAAATTTTCAACTGTTCTGTTTCCGTTTATTTAACTTACTTGCTTCTAATATTATTATAGTGTAATGTTCTACAATAACTCCATGCAATTCAAATAAAGTTTTATTTAGCAATTAACAATTGTATGGGGTTAAACCCGCTCTCAAACATGCTAACAAAGTAAAAAGTGGATGTACGAATTATAACAAAAAGTGAGGTTTTTATTCCACGGCCTTTGGGGTTGTTGGTGCATTTGGCGTAAGGAAAAATAGCCAACACACCAAGCGCTGTCGCCAACAATTATAAACCATTTACTTTAATACAAAGTCTTTTTATTGGGGTAATCAGAAATTTTAAGTATTGTATTCCTCTATTAAAAGATAGCAATAATGGATAAGTTAGGATATATAAATTTCATTTGACTACATGATGTTAAGATTAATTATTTCCTTACAAATCATTAATGGAAACAGAAACATTTTTTCAAATTCCTTCTATTTCCAGATCTAATTTAATCTTAAAACTGAATATTTTCTAATGAATCAGCACATTCAAAGTTGCACCATTATTTTTGATATTAAATAATTAAATTTGGACTTAAATTTCTTCATCTGAATTTCTGCATTCGTTTTCCAAAAATCTACCAAACAAAATCAACATATTTTTAAACATTAATTATAACACATCCCAAGTAGTAAAAGAAAGAATTTTTTCTAATATTATAAATAAATATTGAACCCCGCGCGAACCCGAATATATTATATTATCGAACTCATTATGAAGGTAAAATATAAATTTTTGATATTTTCGTCACATTTTTACTACAATTGTGTGATTTATATTACCAATTTCAAAAATTAATTTCATAGAAAATGTTTACATATTTTATTCCATGGAGGGAATAAATTATGTGATTGTACAATTGATAAATTGTATATTGCAGTTTTTTAATTTTTTGACATAGATTTTAAATACATTTTTAGTTTCACAAATTTTTACAGTTTGGGACGGAAATTCTAGTATAACATGCTTCACAAAAATGTTATAAACATTTCTGTTTTAATTCTTCAAATAAAAACATTTTATTTTTGATTCTTAACGTTTCACAACTCTCAATGCCTATCATGATATTATAATCCTTTTGTTTGTAAATTTGAAGAGAAACACGCACATGTATATATGTGTGCCAATTTTACGATAAAAGTGATTAATCCAGTGATTGTGTATAATAACCAGTCATAATTCATATTGGTAAGTTTATAAAATCCCCAAATCGTGATGGAGAATGTAATAAACTCTGATTATTTTGTAGAGAAACGATATCAAATTTCGAAAAAAATAAATATTTTCAACTATTATTAAACATTTTGTATTGGCAAAATCTAAAGGGGACTTAGAATGAAATTTACAATAATTTTCAATTTAAAAATTCAAATCCCAGAGGCCAGTACTTTTATTTCAGTAAATACTTGATAATTTTACATAATATTGTCGCAAAAAGTGTTGACAAATACAAAATGATCAAATTACTGAAAGTAAAATTAAATCTAACGTGTTATTTCTGTATACTCTGTTTTTATCTTAGCAAAATATAAAACTTTATAAATTAAATACTAACTAGTACTTTTTATTTTATGTTTTGTTAATTAAAAGACCTGAAAAAGAAAGAATTCAATCTTAAAGTCAATAAAAGGGGATAAAGGTAGAAATTAAAATTATTTGAGCACAAAAATGTACCTATATTTTATTTAACAAATTTCATATATTTATTTGAATTTTAAATGTCATTATAAATAATGTATTTGTCTTGTGTGATTTAAACATATTTAATTTGCTCTATTTCCTGAGAAAGGATTTTTAAATAACAGAATGAAATATTTTAAAAATTAAAGAACTATGTGAAAATAAATTCTCACAATTTCTTTAAATAATTTCATAAAAAATATAATAAAAAATGATGCATAAACGAGAGCATTTCTTAATTTTCTAAGCGTAAATAATATTATGTAAAATATTATTGAAATATGAGAGATAAATTTATTTCCATTCAAAACTGGTTGAAATTAAATTTTTTAACTCCAATTTTTCAATACTGAATAGGATGTATAAAACTGAAATTCTAACGGATTCAGAGAAGTGCTTTTAAATTTTAAAAATTTAAGAGCAATTATCTGAATCCGTTAGAATTTCAGCTTTATGTATCAGATTCAGTATCGATAAATCTTCCTCTTCGGAGCATTTAATACCGGTACAAAAAGAAAACTTTCTCCTGAGATTTAATCGAATCAAGAAGATTGGGAAAGTGTGACGTCAGCTGGAGCGCCCCCTGTTCCCACGGTAGTAAAGTAGGCGTTGGGGAAGTCATTCGCAAACCGGGAGTCCGATCTTCTGAGGGATCGTTCTCCACCGTCAGCCACGACGGACCGCCACGACGGAAACAACAACAAAACCTGTCGCGTTGGTCGCTCCTTCCACGCGTTTACTTCCGCGCGCTGGCGGAGGTTCCGGGACAAAATTTCGCGGATACAGTTCGCCGAGAAATGGGGTGTGACCCCTGTGCTGAAGCCGCGGCTTGTGGAGGCGGCGACCGACCCCAGGAGGAGGTCGTCCGCCGGCAGCAACAAGGAGCGCAGCGTCCCCACATCGGGGAACGGCAGCGTTCTCGTCCTCCCCTCTTCCGACGGTGGTTCTCACATTGTTTCTTTTCTTCCCGATTCCAGGTCGCTTCCGAAGTTGGGCAGCGAGGATCTGGGCGGGCCGGACGGAATCGCCAACCGACAGCAACAACAACAGCAGCAGCAGCAGACGGCCACAGGCTCGCCCTCTCCCGGAAACTTCGAACCCATTCCACACGACCATGACTTCTGTGAGAGAGTTGTCATCAACGTGTCCGGACTGAGGTTCGAAACCCAACTGCGGACGCTCAACCAGTTCCCCGACAGCCTGCTGGGAGACCCCACCAGAAGGATACGCTACTTCGACCCTCTGCGCAACGAATACTTCTTTGACCGCAACAGACCCAGCTTCGACGCCATTCTCTACTACTACCAGAGCGGGGGTCGGCTGCGGAGACCGGTCAACGTTCCCCTCGACGTCTTCGCCGAGGAGATCAAGTTCTATGAGCTTGGTGAAGTGACATTCAATAAGTTCCGAGAGGACGAAGGCTTCATCAAGGAGGATGAAAAGCCTCTGCCAAAGCAGGAGCTGCAGAAGAAGATGTGGCTCCTCTTTGAGTATCCCGAAAGTTCCCAAGCAGCTCGTGTAATCGCTATCATTTCCGTGGTAGTCATACTACTGTCCATTTTCATTTTCTGCCTGGAGACGCTGCCCGAGTTCAAGCACTACAAACTTTTCAATACGACGAATAACATGACCCGAGTCGTGGAAGATGAAGTACCCAAAACGACAGATGCCTTCTTTATTATAGAGACCGCTTGCATAGTGTGGTTCACCTTCGAACTGTTGGTACGATTCCTCGCGTGTCCCAACAAGTTGGCCTTCTTCAAAGACGTTATGAACAGCATAGATCTGGTAGCTATCATTCCTTATTTCATTACCCTAGCAACTGTAGTGGCTGAGGCTAAAGCTCAAGAATTACCACTCATCTCCGTGAACGAGAGAGCCAGCAACAACCAGGCGATGTCTCTTGCCATTCTCCGAGTCATCCGTCTCGTGCGCGTGTTCAGAATTTTCAAGCTGTCCAGGCACTCGAAGGGCCTGCAGATCCTTGGCAGGACTCTGAAGGCCAGTATGCGGGAGCTGGGCTTGCTCATCTTCTTCCTCTTCATCGGGGTGATCCTCTTCTCGAGTGCCGTGTACTACGCGGAAGCGGACTCGGAACGCTCCTACTTCAAAAGCATTCCAGACGCCTTTTGGTGGGCGGTGGTCACGATGACCACGGTGGGATACGGTGATATGCGCCCCGTGGGCGTCTGGGGCAAGATAGTGGGTTCCTTGTGCGCCATCGCTGGTGTCCTCACGATTGCACTCCCCGTGCCAGTGATTGTCTCGAACTTCAACTACTTCTACCACCGAGAGACGGACCAAGAGGAGATGCAGTCCCAGAACTTCAACCACGTCACCAGCTGTCCCTACCTGCCTGGCACGGTGGGGACGAAACTGAAGCGCGACTCCCTCAGTGAATCCACCTCTGACATCATGGAACTGGACGAAGGCGATCACGCTGCTGCCGTCACTCCAGGGACGCCTTCTTCAGGATTCAAAAGATCCAATCCCGGTCACACTAGCAACAATCATACCTCGTCCGTCTCGGTGGCCGTAGAGACAGATGTTTAACTGCAGCTCATTCCGTCTACAGATGCTACTTATTTTAGTTCCAATCTTGGATTTCATTTGCAAAGTGTATCCTTTATTGTGACAGCTTTTAAAGAAAGAAAGTAAGTGCATTTTCAACCATAAGTTTCCTTCTAATTAATAGTTATACACTGTTCTTTCATTTCTTTTTGCAGCATTTTTGACATTTGCTTAAATGATGTTAACTATTTATACAGCAAATAGATAAAAAAATATCTAAAAATATTATATTTACAATACCATTTATGGGTTAATTGTAATTAAGTTAAATCTATGTGTGATATACGATATTGAAGTTAAGTTATCATCATTTTCATTTAAGGAAAATATTTCTTGATAAATATATTTTGACGAATCTCAATCTACAAATCCTTTTGAAGTTACAAAATTTGTTGCGATTATTAATTGCATTCGAGGGGATGAAGGAAAATATAAAAACCGTTCTGTTATCTATACACTTTGAAATAGAATGCAAACATTTTAAAGTTTACAACGAATAATAATTTTATATGCAGTTTTTTTCAATAATATTTACAACAAAACCAAACAAGTTTTAGATCAGTTTGTTGCCAAAAATAACTGATAAATGTGGGGATTATAGAAAAATTGCTCTTATCCCTGTTCATTTTTTAAGTCTTCAAATCTTAGCATTCCTCTCGACAAAGAAATAGAGAAGACTAAATATCAATAGAATTAATTAAAATCAAAATATGAGATTTTTCATAATTATTTAATGACATTACTTTTTATTAGCTTTTATGAGAATCATTCTTTTATTTTTGTTAGTTTTTAAGAAATGATTCTCTTATTTTTGTGCAGATGTTTTCAACTGAAATGTGTAATTTATTTAAGAAACGTTGAGCTTTTTTATTTTATAATGTTTTTTTAATCAGTTAATATGCTTGACTTTAAAAATCATGATATATCATTACTTTTATATTCATTTAGAGAAGTTAGTTAATTTGTTTAGAAATTAAAATATTTATATTTCCTAAAATTATGGCTCTAGGGTCTATATAAAATGCAGCAGGTTAATTAATAGAAAAATAAAGTAAATTGTGACAAAATAATATTTTAGTTAAGTCTTTTGAAAAAGCTTAAGAAAACTAATTAAAGTGTGTTCCAAATCCACAACTTAATGAAATTCCCGTTAGCAAAGGCTTGATACATTCATTATATTTTACTTGCATAGAAAAGGCTCAAAAAAATAGTAGAAACCATTTTTGTTACTGCATTCAATACTTCTTTAATAGTGAGCTTAGATCCCCATTTCTTCTTAGAGATTGGAAGGTTTATTAAAATTTTAGTCTCAAGTAAATTTTTTGTCTATCGGCGCATTGCATAACACATGATTATCTACCGATTATAAGTTCTCTTTGACTTTACATAGTCCGCCTACTACTGTTGACAACTAATTTTATTTTGTTCCGTTGTCAAGTACCACGTGTAATCAAACTTTTTTCTGATATGAATGTTTACTTTTCATTTCCTTGTACAAAATTCATATATGATTTTTTTCTAGAAATTGTATCAGGTTTCGCTCCTAATTATTTCATCTCAAGATAAACATTAACTTTTCATTTCATGTTAAACTGATTGGAACTGAATTCAGTTTCTGTATAGTTTTAAGCAGTTTAAGACTGTGTGACGCTGATGATTTAATTTTTTTGTTCATTAATGAAATTTATAATTCTAACAGTTAATCATTTTCTTGAATTTAGACATCATTGAATAACTAAAATTTGTACCTAAAAATGAAAAAAATGTTTTGCGATAAATATCGTCCGAGAAATAAAAATTATTTGTAAACAAAATTTCAAATAATGCATTTGATTTCTGATGTAGACTACAATTTATTTTGTCCTAAAATAATTCCATTCTTCAGGAAGTACCTTCTATTAATATAGATCCATGCCAGGTGGAATTCTGCTTGCATTGTTGAAATTGGTATGAAACAATATTAAAATAATAATGATACATAAGCATAAAAATTTGGAAAAAAAAGCTATGTTTTCCTTATACTTTTCAAAACTATACACACAAAAAGCAAGATGCCTTTTCGCGGTAATGATTCCTTACAATAAAATCTCATTTATCGTATTTGTAAAATGGGCAAAAGTAAAATAATTGTAGATAAATGGTTTTGTTAAAGACCCAGATCTTGGGAGTTTGTTTTCATCGAAAAGTCAATGTAAAACATTAAATATCAAACAATATAAAGAAATCTTTTTTATTTAGATTGCAATGAAATCAGTTTTCATATTGCATAAGAAATTGCTTTAATATTTTAATAATCAAAATGGAATCAGTGAAAAACATAATAAATAATATTTTACAGATTTTATCCTTAAATCACTAAAAAATCAAAATAAAAATTTATACCTACGTACAGCAATCATTAAATTAAGAACTTAAAAGTAAAATGATAAAATTAATGAGAAATTAAAAATCCGCGTTTCTATTGGATAAAGAGTTTCAACTATTAATAAGTAATTCCGTGAATGAGACAGTTTGAGAGAGTTTTAAAAGAGTGCAAATTATTTTTTCACGTAGCCAAACAGTTATTTCAAACAAAAATAGACTTTTATGAAATTTTTTGTTTTGCTAATGAAAAACAATGAAAAAATCATTAAAGATACAACAATTATACTAACTAACAAACTTTTTTCCATAATAAAATTGAAAAAAAAATCGACAAGAATGAAAATATTTTGAAAAACAAATTAAATAGAAATATCTATTTTATCTTAACTAATTGGATTAATTTTTTTGCATAGATGACATTTTCTTCTCATAGGCCAAATATGATGAATATAAATATTCGCTTAAATATTCCCAGTGAAAATTTTATATTAATAAGCAAAATTTTAGGAATGCAAATTCTCATTAAAGTTACATCTACTTTATTTTACAATCTTGGAAATAAAATATTATCTTAAAAAAATTGAAAATAAATTATATTATTAATTATATGTACATAATATAATTATTATTCAAAATAAATTACTTACTGTATGTTAATTTAAATATTTACAAAAATATTATTTCAATTAAATTTATTTAAAAAAACAATTAAAAAAATTAATGAGTTCTTAATAATGTTGTTATATGATGTCCGGTTACAAAGATTTTCTCCTTTCAAACGACGAAAATGATGGCACCCAGTAGGTGTACCACCACGACTTCAAAAGTGGGTGTTCGTAACTTAGTAGTAAGGACCCAACAGAAAAATCCCAGAGGTATCATTTCACATGGAGGACATTGCGAACACTACTTATTTAAACTATCCCAACTGCTATGAGTGAACACGGTGGATCTTTGGTTAATTGATCTTGGGTGAGGATCCGAACTCACTACCTTCCGATAACGAGATCGAATACCCTAAACCAGAAGGCTACTACGGGCTTCCAAGATATCTATAATATCCTTAAATTTGTATAAACCAATAAAAACTGCATTCGAAAAAATGTCTTCATCTTCACGCAAAAGGAGCCGTTATCAAATGGTTGATGAACATTAATTGGAAGAATGTTGCATTTCCTGATGAGAGGCAGGCACGGCGGTCTTAGACGGAGAGGCGTCTCCTTTGCTCAAGCGTGTCGGAGTGTCTGCACGTGGAAAGGTGATTCATTAATGATTCCAAGAAATAGGACTGTTGTTATTGTTGTTACTAATACCAGATGGTCCAATTCCGATACTAGACCTACTCCACAAGTCCATATACAGCCAGAAAAATCCAAAAACATAAAGGGCTTCGAAAAAGCCTCTCCCAAGTCAAAATACAAGCAGCTCAAGATATGCTCAGGCGATGCCTGTTCAGTTTTACATTTTGTGCGGAAACTAAAAGTCTTTTGACCCTACATATATTTGAGGCCCTTTAGGTGACCGCTGGCGAATCGTGTAATACAAGTCTGTTGGCCTCTTTTTCCCTCAAAAGGCAAGGCGCCAGCAGGCTTTTTTTAGGATACTAATTATGAGTAGGTGGAACACTCTATATATCCATAAGCATTTTTTTACTCTCAGTAAAAACATCATTGAAGATGAATGGTAAATCAGGTTGTTCCAAAGGCAAATCAGGTTGTTCCAGGATGGTTCCAAAGGCAGCCTTAGTCAGCGAATCAGCAATCTCGTTTCCCTTAATGCCGACCTGTGACGGGATCCAGTGAAAGTGAAAATCAAACCAGAATTACTTGAGAACCTATAGATCATCATACTGAACTTCCAGCTCTGTCATCAACCTTCATCCAATTGATTATGTGTTGGATTGAAGACTCACTATCAGTCAGAATCCATACATGCTCAAAATCAGGCTCAGAAATATTCGCAACATAACTCAGTCCATTTTCAATAGCTATAAACTCCGATCAAGAAATAGGAATTCTATAGTGAATATCGAAGTGTTAGAATTATGATCCTTTGGGAGGTTCTGAAAATATTACCCTATGAAACAGTGCAAAAACACTGCTTGGTACTTTCTTGAGGCCTCAACTGTCCCATCAGTGTAGAAGAAAGCTTCCACAGTGGCACTGCTTTAACGTCTTCCGGAAATTCCTTGAGTAATAAATATCAGGGAGCTCGTGATCCATTATATAACAATGCATCGCAATTGGCAGTTGATTTCTTCCAACAAAAATGTATTAAAACATGATTTAAAATATATATATCCATTTTATTCCCCTATGCGTGGGTGTTGACTATTTTCACTCCGTAAAGAACTCCGTTTTCCTTCCACAGGTAAGATGGATGAGAGTGAAAATGCATTGATTCTAAAGAATGGGTGGCGTGGGACATTTTTCCTTCAGAATATTCCCCTTCTGAAGTTCATATGAAGCTGTTTCTAACGCTTTTATAATTTTGTAGGAACAGATTTAAGGATTCATTTTCAAAAATTTTCGATTTCGTGTCAATGCTAATTAGAATAATCTTTTGTACTATTCATTATTAATTATTCAATGCATAAAAAGAGGATGTTTAGAAATTTGTATTGCAACTCAATTGAAGAGCTTCTGAGTCCATTTAATTGAGACTGAATTCTGGGTAGCAGAGCATTTTATAATCTTTCAATAGTCAGTAATTGTCTGATAATTTTGATTATTTTTCTGACAGTTTATTGTTTCTGGGAATGTATTTTAGTTTTAATATATTTTGCATTTGGCAACCCTGTAATTTGTATAAATAAGAAAATAAAACATAAAATTAAGATCTTAAGATCCAGAAGCTTGAATTGTATTATCTTAGTTTGTTCAACCTTTATTAATTTCTTCTGATTTTTATTTTGAGTAATTTTATCTCAAAACAGCAAATATAAACAGAAAATTATAGCCGCACATCAAATTAAAAAAGTCAGACAAAAAAATAAAGACAACAAAAAAGTCTGTTTAATACAAAAAGGGGTGGGGAATATCATTGCAGGAAAGGATTTTGATTTAAAATTCTAACTATCGATAGTGATTTTTCAGTATTTCTACTGAACTTTCAGATCTTTATGAAACAATGGAATATTTACAGTATTTTTTCAATTGCTACCCCGTGGTTTATGTGAAATGAATGCAAAAGTTGATATTAAGTTTACACCCTGGTTGGAAATCAGAAGGATTAGTTAAAGTGGTTGCAAATTATTTTTTATTTATTAGATGAATGTTTGTAAAATTTTTGGATACTTGCAAAAAAAAAAAAATCAAACACACAAAAAATAATTTAAAAAATGTTGTAAAAACTTTGCTACTCATTTTTATTTACATATAAGTAGTTTAATTACATTAAAATAATTTAAAAAATCTAAATATATATATAAAATCAATCTTGTAACTATTACAATTCTGAAGTTGTAGCTATAACTGTTTTCTGTCTGGCTCTCTGATAGGTTATTTACATTGGGGGAGGAGCTTATGAATTCTTATCCAGAGAATTGGCAAATACAATATGTATGTAATGTGATGAAATACATATGAAAAATCAAAAAAAACTAAGTGGCTGATTAAACTATTTCAATTTCTATCAATTATTTCGTCCATTATGCTTCAATTCGATTAAAATTTTCATATACCGCACAAAATAATTGTAGAAATAAAAAACGCACAAAAAAAGACTGTTCAGAAACAGAATGTACAGTATATTAAATGAGTAAAACAAGTCAACCTCTGGATGAAAATTGTTAAAGCATCCAGCTTTCCCCTTCTAAAAAGTTTGTTTATTCGCTGGGCTGAAAGTAGGCCACGATTGCTTTCCATTCAAAGAAACCTTGTCTGCTTTTCGGTGTTTGCATTATCCATTCGAAAGTAGGCTAATGATGAATGTCTTTCATTTTCAAATCACTTGGAATCCAGAAAAAAGAATTGATTTTTAGATAATCAATAGTTCGATTTATAATCCGCATCTTTTTGCCAATGTGAATAAAATTTCAGCATATTAATAATGAATTTCTTTGATATCGGTGTATTGAAACGAAGATTTTTAGGGATTTTTTTTTCTTATTTTAATGTATATGTAATATAACTAAAGCACCCAATTTCTTCCATTTAACAAGTGGTTCTCATTTTGCTCTTATTATTTTTTTTGTTTACCGTTTTTATTTCTAAAACGTTAAGTGTCATAATAGAATAGTTCTTGCGAGTAAAAAATCATGCATTGAAATAAAGTATGAAAAAGTTTTCTTTATCTATCTCACTTCCACTACCAATGTCATAAAAACACTTTGATATTTCATACAAGTTAATACATTTAATCAACTTTGAATGAAATATAAATTATCATTACATTAAAATACATTTGCAATATTAACTTACGAATTACCCCCAAAAATCTAATACACCGCTCAAAACATCCATAGGCATTTTCCTCGTATGTGTCACAGTCCGATACCTATAACCACACATGTATGAAACTTTTGTGAATAGGTATTCACATTTCAATTGAGATTAAAATTTGAGTGCGCATACATAGCAAAGAAAAATAACATATAAAAGAATATTATTTTCTTTTATCTATTAATTTTCATGGCGACCGGGATGGCTGAGTGGTTAGTGTTCCTGACTCCTGAGCTGTGAGTCCCGGGTTCGAATCCCGGCTCGGGAATGGATGTTACTTTCTTCTCTCTATGTTTCCTTTTGTCTGTGATGATGTATGAATGTGGCCCACCCTATAAACGGGTTTGTGGTGGCATGGCGCGAGCAATGCTACTCGCCTCCGTGACTTGGTTCACAGGTGCCCGCTAGGTAGCGACAATTGAGTAGCAGCTTCTGGCTTTGTTGTGGCATAGGATTCGTCACCTAAGTGCCCACCGTTGGGAAAAAAATATTAATTTTCTTTGCTTTATTAAATCTTAGTTTTGATTTGATTGCTGTTTGAGAAAATATCTCAGTAAATTCGAGTAAGTGTTAAGTCTGAGAATTATAAAAACAACGAAATAAAAGCAAGAGATACTCTGAAAATTTCTATTAAAGGGTGCTAAATTTTTTCAAATTAAAATCATGAGTATGGAAAACGGTCCTATGGAAACATGATAGTTTTTCAAATAGAATTTTTAAATGCAATCGAATCAAAATTAATCAATTCTACAGTAAAATAATACTTAAGCCACCCAAAACTAAACTGTAATACTGCATCAACTCAAAAAATAATCTGCCCAATTGTTTTGTCGTTCAGGAAGACTGTATCATTTACCGAAGAACATTTTATGAGCTCGACTTTCTCAAATTTTGTTGTGACAAATGCATTTTCTTCGTTGTTTAGATCTTCAATTAAGAAATCGGTAAATGCTTGCTTTAAATCTTCGATAGAAACAACACTCAACAGAAATCCTTACTATTATTTCAGTCAACAGTGTAAAATTTACTGCGAACCCCCTTCCGTTTAATTTGTGGAATAATACGTAATTTCTTTGTGTCATTGGTATGTCAGTTTGTTATCATTTGAATCTATTCATTTTTTTCCTATTCAATAATTTTCTATTCAATTTCTATTCAGTTTGAATCTATTCAATTACAAAAAATTCCCCAAATTAACTCCTAAATGTCAAGCTTTGGTCAATGAATAGAGTTCGAGCGTATCATTTCCAGATAATATATTTGTATATTTTTAATACTCGTATATAGATATAAATTTTATGAAATATTTAATTTAAATTTCATTTATTTTGATTTTAAATTGAACTTTATTATAAGTGAGTAAATGGGTTGAGCTTTTATTCCTCTAAGTAATATGAACTTAGGACAGGATATTAAGCCTGATTTAAGGTGAACTTTTATTACTACATTTTTCATTGATACGATATAAAAAAAGAAATGGGAATTTGCATTAAATACTTATATATGTGTTCTTAATAAATCAATTTAATTTATGGAAAGCAGAAGGATAAATTTGTTAAAAGCTTCAGTTGAATATAGACAATATCACATTAAAATGATACTGCAGATTCTGAAATTCTCACTTTTTCTAAATTTCAATGAATGTAAATTCTAATAATTGGCACTGCATTCTATAATATCCAGATCAATGTCAAAATTGAAGGAGTGGATCTTATGGTGGGACCATCTATCGGAGGAATTTTAGAGGAAAGACGTACTTTCACCTTCGTGGTGCTCTGATTAAATGAAAAGTGCATCCTACTGACTTAAATTCGCATAGCCATCGATAGAGCGAGCTTGGCTTGTCCAAGTGTCATATAAATAATAACAACAACATTCTATAGTATATAGAATTCATTCAAAGAAAATATATATTCTATAGTATATAGCAGGAGTGGCCAACATGCGGCTCTTTGAAGGATTATTTTCTGGCTCTCGATAAATGAACCCGAGTTACATTTTCATTTTTGTGTTATCATATTTTAAAAAATTACTATCATTCCTTATGTGCTCCAAAATGTCCTTTAAATTACTGACAGCAAATATGTAAGACTTTGTAACGTTGTAACAAATTTCATTCTCAATTCGCTTATCAGTCAGTATCCACTAAATTCCAAATTAAAATCAGATAAACTTTCTTCTTTAAAATCAAATTTAAATTAAAAAAAAGTCAGTTTTGATGACCCTTAGCATTTAAGTTAATTTGGCTGAAACCAGTTTGGTTATTGGATGGAATATTGTTCGTGCAAAACGCCTGTATAGAGAGGGAGAATTTATTAAAAAAAAAAAAAAAAAAAACTTGGAAGGTGTATTTAAAGCTTTAGATCCAAACAATGCAGCATTGCCCAAAGTTGTTTCTCAAATTCCTTTCTCGAGACACACAACCAAACGATGCATAACTGCAATTAATACATCAAATCATTTTTTAAATTATATTCAAATGAAGAACTGTATTACATTCAGCTTAGCCCTTGACGAATCGACAGATATCACAGATCTACCGCAATTGGCAGTTTTCTTACGTTCTGTTTCCCCTGACTTCGTTCTCTAAGAAAAATTATTAGATTTAGTTGCACTTCAAGAGTCGACCCGCGGTGTCGATATTAAAAATACATTGCAACTGATAGAGCTCCGGGAATGTTGGGTAAAATAAATCGGACTTATTGGGCCTTGAAGAGAAGATTCTCAAATTCCCCACAATTCATACCGATTCACTGCATAATTCACCGAGAACATCCCGTTACAAAATATTTAAAAAATATCCTGATGTTATGAAAACAGTACAACACATTATAAATTACATTCGTACCAATACAAGAAATCATCGACAGTTCAAAAGTTTCCTTGAAGAATTAAAGGACGAAGAACTTCCAAATGAATTAATTTATATTGCATTGTTAGATGGTTATCTAGCTACAATGTAATAAATCGATTTGTAGATTTGTTTGATCCAATAACTGCATTTCTAAAAGAAAAGGAAATAACCTACTTCGAATTAGACGATAACGAGTGGTTACAAGACTAAATATATGTTATGGAATATTTGCAAACACTGAATTTACAATTCCAGGGGAAAGATAAAATAATCTCTGAACTGTCACAGTGTATATTTAGCTTTCAAACTAAATTGCAACTTCTTCAAAAAAAGGACATTAAAAATAAAACATTTTATCATTTTCCTCGAATTAAATTTTTTTCCAATATTAAATAAGAAAAACTCAACTAGTATATAAAAAAAACTAGAAGGAATAATGGAATTCCAAAATAGATTTCAAGACATAAGATATTTTGAATTCTATTTCCAATATAATTATTTTCTATTTCCAATATAATTATGAGCCAAAAAGCATCTGGAGAATTAGAATAAATAAAGATACAAGAAGATTAAGCTCCACAGTTAAAATATAAGTCAACACTGATTTCTGAATTTTTAAAATAGGCACCAGAATCGAGGTATCCTGAATTAAAAAAGGGCTGCTTGTCGAATTATTTCAATATTCGGAACAACGTACTTGTGTGAACCATTTTATTTCTCTTTAAAATTTGTGAAATCCAAATACCGATCAGTATTAACTAACCAGCATCTCAAAGAATTACTGAGAAATGCTGTCACCATTTATTCATTAAATTTTAAAGAACTATCAAGAGAAGTAAAATAAATGTGTTTAATTTTAATATTTAAAATCCATACACATATTTTATTCTTTCATTTATGTTTTCAGTAAATATAATTTCTGTAAAGAAAATGTTTTTTCAATACCTTTATAATACGTATTTAATTGCGGCTCGTGAAAAATTTCAAATTTTAAAAAATGGCTCGGACTGTCAAGGAGCTTGGCCACCCCTGGTATATAGCTTTACATTCTATAGTATATCATTCCCTTTAAAATAATGGCCTGGTTGTTTAGGAAGTTGTTTTCGTATCAGAAGTAAGTGAGTTCAAAACCGATCCATCTCAAAACTCGTCGTGTCCATTAATGTTGCTGGGGCATGTAAAATAGGTTGTAGTCGCAATGCCTTCCGGGTGAAATGATACTAGTAGGAGTGGAAGATCAAGACTGGGAACTTCTGATTGGTCCCTGCATTTCAATAACGAAAACTATCCATTTATGGAGTCCAAAAAGGTATGCCCACTTGATAATTTATTGAATTGGAATCCCGAACCAACTGAAAATCCATGTTGGTTTTTTTATCTATATAGGTGGCATCACTTCCGCTTATTCTGAATGGAGAAAATCTTAGCCGGGTGTTAGAGAAAAAATATTGACCATTAAAATTAGAAATTATATAATTTTTATTTTACAAGCAAAATTCATTTTTATTTTTAGAGAGTGTAGCAGCATTTTAATTTTTAATTCACACGCATTTAAAATTTAGAAAAGTAATATACCTGCATAAAATAATGGATACGAGTTCCACTGTGTTTTCTCGAATGAATACATCTTATCAAATCTAGCAAATTAAATTTGCCTAATTAATATTACAAGTTACATAAAGATTTTTAAAATATAAAATAATTTATGGTACAATTTTTTAAAAAAATGTAGTTTTTTAACATTAAGGTTTCAAATTGGGTATTTGAATGGATTTTAGTAAAACTACTTCTATGAAGAATTTAAATCAATAACATTTTTAATGAGGTATAAAAATATCAGCACGTCATATTATTTGAAATTTTAATACTGGTTAACTATAGTAATATTTGTATCTGTTATCATAATTTCTTTATTTCCTTATGGGTTATAAAAGAAAATATTTTATTTATTAAAGACCTTTCGTTATCAATAATTGTGTTTTATATATTATAAAAAGAATTAAAAATATGTTCCTCGATTTTTTCTTAAATTTCATTATATTTTATATAAATTCCATGTTTGTATAAATAAAAAGGAGAGAGAAAAAGAAAATTTTTTACTCTCTTTTTCTACAAAATAGTACAAATTTAATTATTACTTTAAAAATAATTCAAATGCTTCTCATAAATAAATATCGCGCACATCGAAGGGTTCTTAAGTCGAATAAAATCTTATTTCTCAGAACATATTTATCATCAATAATAAAAAAAAATTGTGCATAACTGTATGCATTTAAAAATAAAAAATCTAGTTTTCTTTATTCGAATATAACAATCCAAAATTTCCTTAACAAATTTAACTTTTAAAGTTAATATAAAAAAATTTTAAGTTCTTAATCTTTTAATATATCAGATATATTTACAAGAACTATATATATATATATATATATATATATATATATATATATATATATATATATATATATATATGTATATGTATATATATATATATATATATATATATATATATATATATATGTGTATATATATATATATATGTGTGTGTGTGTGTGTATATGTATATATATATATATATATATATATAATTATAAAATGTTTTCCATCCCACTTAGTCTAGTTTACTTAATGGGCATGAATATTTTTTGTACTTTTCACGTTTAATTTTTTTTTCTAAAAGGAAAAAATTATTATTTAACAAGTTACATTAAAATGTATTCCCTTCTTTATTTTTTTTTATTTTATTTTATAAAAGAACAAAAATATTTGGGGGGAGTCAAAAATAAACATTTGGAATTCTTGCATGTGCGATACTCAGAACCTTTTATCACCCCCATCCATCAGTTTTAGTTATGTTAGAGTTCTTTCTTTAACAGAAAAAAGAGATGAATGAACCAAAAACATCGCCAACATTGTATTTCAGTTGCAATGTTGGCGATATTTCTGGTTCATTCCATTAATCAGTAAGATACATTGACATTAGTGATACAAAAGTAAATGAAAGAAAACTACTTCGCTTTTATAGCATGATTTTATTTAAAAGTCATTTCGGCTATCTAATTGGAAAACTCTTGTGTTAGTGTTGTTCATGTATTTTCCACTGCTTCTCATTTTTGGATTAAAAAGTAACATTTATCTGCACTCGAATTTCAATAAATAAATCTTTTTTAACATGTATGAAGAATCTATAAAACAGCATTTGATTGGTGTTGCAATTCAATGTGTATCAAAGTACACAATTAATAAAAATATTTGTAAAAATTGAAGGACAATTCAATTGTTTATTTTAGATATAGGTGCATTCTAACTGTAATCATTGACTTTGAAGAATCCAGATGCTGTTTGAGCTCTGTTGCAGTTGTTCGCGTTTTAGACATAGCAATCCACTTCAAAATCTATCGGTCACTGAGTTTTTCATTCCTGCCACTTGTGGCGCTGCGTGTGTTCTGCAGCACTAGGTACGCCTAAAAAGTCTCGCGTCAATTAGACAAGTTCTTACCCTTAAAAATCTGACAGGTCCTTTTAAAAAAAGTTCAAGACATACAGGTTTTGAATCAAAATATGACCAAAACAGATTTTATTTGTTCATATTTAGAGTACTGTTTTGAGATTGATGCGAAGGTGTTGCTTTGAGTTCCCATGGAAAAGAATTGAGTGCCAGATACGAATCGATATCATGCTATTTCTACATCGAATCGAAATCGATTATCATGATACCGATATCGAACTACTATGTCATGATATCGATATCATGATGAACTGACAAATTGATATCCATATCATGAAAAATAAAGTTTCCGTCTGATCAATTCATTTGAATAGTGCCCACAGCCGACACGAGGCAAATCGCGCGCGAGGAGCGTTGATAGAATTTTTATCAGCCTCATTTTCCGTTGACGTCATAGTCTATTGAGGAATCTCTGGTGCATAATTTCTCACTTAGATATCTAATACACGCCTTCTCATCATATACATACAATTAATTCATTTATATAACAAAATAATAAGCCGATATCTTCATACACATTAAAAATATTATCTTCGTTATTATTCTACATAAAATAATTATTATTTCTTTAATTAGGTTCGATATGTTTGTCCATTAAGCTAAAAATACAACATACTTTGATAACATAGCAGTAGAAACTTGCTTTTACGAACGTCTGATTAAGCAGCACTCACGACTTTAAAAACTGGTGGCTGGTCTCTCTTAAATGGTCCCATAGACGGAATGATGATTTCAACTATGTCATTTACGAACGAAAATTTTAAAAATCTCTTTTTAGTGTGGTTATTTTTATGTATTTTTTTTGCTTGCGTTTATTTATTTTTTATTTATAATTTTTTTCTATTTTTATACGGCTGAGAAACTTGGATCGATGTTCTTATTGTAGTTAACTAACTACACTGTTGGTGCTGAAATCTTGACTTTTTTTTAAGCGGTACCTGTGCAAATTTCTTCCACGTAATCATTTTTTCTCGTCTTACAGTTCATGCTACATATTGTAGTCAATAGTTTAATGTGAAAACATCTTATGGTACTTTTGCAAGCGGTGATCATGACTTAAGAAATTTCAATCACCACCCATTTGTCCAATTTATGCTTACAATTATATTGGTGGTAAAAGAGAAATTTAAATCATTTTAGTAAAGTTGACTTTATTAAAGAAATTATTATAAAACCAAGAACATTTGCCTAACAACTTAATAGAAGATGAGATAATCATCCATGGACATAGACAAAGAAATCTATTGCTGCAAGAATTTTTGTTTCATGGTTTTTTGAGAATGAAATGAGGTGTAATTTATACGTAAAAACTATAAGAGAATTAAATAATTGAGAATATATTTGCTACGATCTTCTGCCAAACAAATAGATAATGGCTAAAAAATTAAGATACTTTTTTCAGAATAATAAAATAGTTTTCTACATGGAAAAAAAATGGAAATTTCATTTTTAAAAATTTAGTTTCGAAACAGGAGAGACGTGATTATTTGGCCTAATTTTTCACCAAAAAATAAAAGTAGGCTATTTTTAAGTACACTAAAACATGTTTTTGTGTAATTTGTTTTTTGTATGTTATATGAAAATTATAAACATATTGGAACAATGTTTGAAAGTTTCATATAACATACAAAATCGACCAAATTATCAATAAAAAATGAAACAGTTTACTCAACCATCTAGTGTTTTCGATTTTTTAATATGCATTTCATTGCATTATTTAAACATGACATTAGCCAATTACATCTCATTTTAAACTGGATTTATATATCCAATACCTTCAAATTCTGAATTTAGTATCAGTGTGTGTAATTTTTCTCATCACTATTATCCATCCTTATTAAAACACTACATTATTTTCGTTCAGTTCGTTTTTCATCATAAAGTGGTAGTTACTTTCGTTCCTGTTGAAATCCTGAGTACACTACTTTACAACGATTCTCATTGGTTTAAAATATCCCTGATGTCACATTACGTTTCATTTACATCACACCATATTGAGATGGCGTAGTAAATCCGACTTGTTGACGAATTTTCTGCCCGCCTTCAAATCGCATTCTTTCAGCGGCAGCAAACAAGGCGAAGTTCACCATCGACTATCTAAGAATTGTGTCGAAGTCCATTTTGTTAATAAAACAAATTTCGACATAAAAGGACCAAAGCATCGGTTTGAGAAGCCGTTATCCATTGATTCAGTTATCCATTAACTAATCAATGGATAACGGCCATTATCCATTAATACCTTAGAATTAGCCGTTATCCATTAACACCTTGACAATAGAAAAGCAGAAAAAGCAAAATGAAAAAGATAACACAAAACATCTATTTTATGGTTAGTTTAAATGGGCGCAAGGACGATTTAAATTTATTTAGTTTTCTTTTCTTTGCTTTACCGGAGTATCGCTATCCTGGATGTCTCTTTCTTTGATTTCGTTTCAAAAAGCAATTCCTAGTTATTTCGTCATGAGTTATTTTTTATACAAGACTTTTTATGCAATCCCTATTCAATGCTTAGATAAATACTTTTTAATCATGTTGCAAAAATTATTTTTATATAGCTGTACTTGTGAAATTTTGTTTTACGCAGTCCCTATCCACAGCAGAGAAACAATTTGAGTTTATCATTTTTATTTTGCATGCGTTTCATATATAATGCATACAAAGTAATTTTTGGTTGTTTTTACACCAGCCTGCTTCCCTGTAACTAGCTCTGAGTTGGGCTCTACTAGTTAGAAGCAGCCGGGTGGAGTCTTCGTGATTTTGAAGCAATACCAAGCAGAAGACCCCCAATACTTGACCTGCCACCCCCAGAGGTATCATTTCACTTGGAGGACATTGCAACCACGCCTAGTTTTAACGTACCACAACCGCTTTTAGAGAACGCAATGGATCTTCCGTTAAGCTGGGGGATTCGAAGTCACTACCTTCCGATAAAAAGAACGACGCCCTAACCAATCAGGCCACAGCGGCACTGAGTAATTTTTTGTAATAGCACTTTATTTAAAAAGAGAGAAGATTGATTAAAAAAATAATTTATAGATATCACATTTATTTTTCTATTTCAGGGACTTTTTCGATTTTAAGAATTATTTTACTGGTGCATACGAGTTCGTAAAAACGAGCGTTTACTGATTTGTTTGAAATAACAAACTTTTACAGCCTTAAAAATATGCATTAAATAAAATAAATCCTAAACATTGTAAATATTTTCATAAATAATGAAATTAAACATAGAAAAACAAATTGAAAGAAAGCATGGAAAAAGATTATTGAGTTACGATTAAGAAATCTGCGTTTTTCTTACAGAATCAATTTCTGAATTTGTTCTGTTTCGAATGTTTAAAATAAAATCAATTATCTATAACGTATGTCGATAATATTATTTAAACTTAATTTCATAATCAATTATCTAAACCATCTTTAATTAAAGCCATATAAGAAAATAAGGCCAACTGCCAAATCTATAAATTATAATTTTTTACTCGTAAAATGTGCTAAAGTTGTTAAAGATAAATCTGCACTCTTTTGCTTATGTTTTAATGAATATTTTCAATACATACATAAATCATATCTGAGATTTAAAATTTTATTTTTTGGAAATTTGTTATATTTTTTAACATGAGAAAGTTGTGCTCACACACACAGGGAAATTAAAAATATATTAACATGTAATTTTACAAATGAAAATATACAAAACACACTTATTAATCATTTTTTAGAAATGAAATTCAGTATGATATACTCTTGGAAACAAGACTAACCAAAGTCCTACTAGACAATGTTTGTACCAAATTCACGATTTCATTTAGGAATTTTATGTCAGGTAACAATAAACAGCACTTTGACCTTTATTCATTGGTTCTGAAATAGTTTTCTGAAATAGACTCAATTCACGTGACGTCAAAGTCAGATTTTAAGCATACTCGGCGATTTGTTAGTTTGATGCGTATAAACTGTTGCTGTTGCACCAGTTTACTTCCTTGAATTGAAGATAGGTGGAAGACTTCGTCAATAAGGGTTCAAGCAGATGATCCCCACTACCTAACAACTAAAGCTGTTATTTCACTTATAGGACATTGCGATTGTTTAATGCTTTAGTGAATATAACGGTTAATCCAGGATTCGAACTTGCTACTTTCCAATCGGGATATCGATGACCTAACCAACCAGGCCTACCCGGTCTCAATTACCATATAAACTGCTTTAAATTTCAATCTAATAGATTATAAGCAGTTTTGCGCTGAATTTTATTTCACCATTTTGTTCCTTGGTGTTTCCTTAATTCGTACATGACAGTCAACAAAAAGGAAATTGTGTCCAGTTTAGTTAACAGCTGACGACGCAACATAATCTTCTTCATTATCTTCGGTATCATTTCTCTGAAAACAATTCTAATTACATATTTCTCTTGCTACATAATAATAAGTATAAACATTCAACGCTTTATTTACTACTGAATATGGCATTGTAATCAATAAAAAGTGTCGCTATCAAGTTTCGGAGTAAATTTAAATTGACTCATTTCTGATGACGCCAAAGTCACATGTCGAGTACGCTCGGTGATTTTCTTTGTTAGGCTGATGCCACATAAACTCTACTAAAATTTTAATCTAATAGTGCTGATATTTATTTCATCATTTGTTTCCAATAAGTCACTATTTTCAATCCAATGTTGTCCATTTCTTTTTATTAAAATTTATCAAAATATTGGCAAAGTAAAATGACGACTATGTTTGAACTACGGGACTATTATAGCGAAATAAATCTCGGCATATATCGAGGATATAATATAAATTTTGCTTCATTACCCTCTATCATTTCACATAAAATAATTTTGACGACAAATTTCTCTTGCTACAATAAATTTCCTTTTCTTTTTTTTCTCGTCAAAGTACTACTTCTATCATTTATTTGGGAAAATTATTCAACATATTCAAACACAGGAGAATTTGAAAAAGTATAATTATTCAACCGTTTATTTAAAGGACCGTAGTAACCTAGTGGTTAGGGCATCTACTTTTTCTCCGGAAGGGAGAGGTTCGATTCCCAATGCCGCCAAAGACCCACCGAGTACATGCGATATACGTGTTCGGTAAATCTGTGGAATCGAAAGTCCTGTGGTCGGTCATTGAGCAGTTACCATGGGTGTAATTGTTCTGGAGAGAAATTTCCTCCCCTCCAGAACAAAGTCGAAACCTTTGAGGGAGTGGAACCTTTGGTGGTGCCATCTATCGGAGGAATTTTAGAGCAAAGTCCTAATTTCACCTTCGTGGTGGTCTGGTTATACAAAAGATGCACCCTACAGACTTAAATTCGCATAGCTAAACGGCATAGTGAGCACATACAAATGCGAATATGCAAAATTTGGTATTTAACTGACACATGAGGCATACTAATCGCTGAAACGCCACTTGGGGATGAACTGAGATTAACGCCATCTGCCAAGACAAGTTCGGGAATTTCCATGTAGTTATTTCAGTAATTTGCAGACCCAACTCTAGAAGCATTATATTGGGCAATCCATATTTTAAGGAATATTCCATGTGTGAATGCTTTATTTGCCAAAATGATTATTTCCATAAAACAAGAAGTTGAAAAAAATGATAAAATAGTATATATAGATTTTTAAAATTATATATTTCTAAATTACAGATTCAAAAATATTATATAGATAATATTGCTACATATTTTACCTGCATGAAATATCCGGTTTAATAATTTTTATTACTGGAAGTTTTTCGGCATTAAAGAAGTTTTTGGCCAGTGAAAGAAACTTATTAATCTGAATCATATCGTTGAATTATTTCTTTATTACAGACAAAACTATTGCAGCAAATTCGTCGATTTATAAGCCGTCTCAGTAATATGTGTCGTATATGAACGTTATCTGACGTCATGGATATTTTAAACCAATGAAAATTGCAATAAAGTGGCGTAATCATGAGATGAATTGGAACGAAAGTAGCAATAGCTTTATGGTTAATCATTAATATGCGTTATATTAATGATTTTAGCATAAATGTTACTGCTAGATGATTACTATGTTTAAATATATTTGACATCGTAAGCTGCATTTGAATTCCATCTTGTCGATTTGTCCTCACAGTTTAAGATACTTTTATTTAATTGGAGAAATGAAGTCCGTCGCAGCTTTCCTGTTTCTTGCCGATACGATGCAATAGAAGCAAGTCTGCATTTTTCGGACATACCTGCAACTCATTTCTTATATGAATGGCATTAAAATTCCGATTTCTTCGTTAAGGTCACATTTGAATTGCATGAGCATGGGGTTTCGACTTTTCTAACTGTGACCTATCTGTTATTGAGAAAATTCTCTAAAGTACTTACAAAGATGAAATCCAATGTGTCACTGGAACTATTGGAAATTGGAAATGGTGTTTTCTTTTTACAGTTTTTTATAATACAGGATGCGGCAAGCTAACTTCCTTATTTCGCGCTCGCGTGAATTGCAATATATATATATATATATATATTATACAGATATTTAATATATGAAATCAGGAGTACTATATCTGGACACCCTGTATATATATATATATATATACAGGGTGTCCAGAAAAGGACTCCCTGATTTCAAAATTAAATATCTCGAAAACGAAGATCGATAGAGGAATGCAGTAAACGGTATGTTTATAGTAAAAACTGTAAGAATTTAATACATCAGTTTGAAATAATAGTTACAGAAGTTGCAAATAGATGGCGCTGTAATCGCCATACGTAATGCTTAGTATAAATAGTGATCCGAAGCCCAGAGCGATCAGTACCACAATTGAAGCGTGAAAGGAGGTTAGCGTTGAAAACACTGTGATGTGATTTTTTGCAAAGAATGTTTTCATACGATTCATTTATGTATGCTGATTTGAGCTGTACAGTCGTACAGCGCCATCTGTTAGCAGCTTTTGTAACTATTGTTTCAAATTGCTGTATAAAATTCTTACAGCTTTCACAATAAACATACCTTTTACTGCATTCCTCTATCTATCTTTGTTTTCGAGATATTTAATTTTGAAATCAGGGAGTCCTTTTCTGGACACCTTGTATATATGTAATACAAAAATAAACTAAAAATTTAAATATGTAACTTTTGTGTGTGCAAAAATAAATAAAAATAGATCTTTAATCTTTTTTGTGTTATTGCTATACGAAATAAGGAAGTTATGTTGACGCACCCTGTATTATATCAATCATCTGGCGAAAAAATGTTCTGGTCTTTCTTTGTGTGAGTTTTTATTATAGCAAACTGTGAATTCTTTGGCAAATGCTCTGAATCGGAGGGTTCACTTCATTCAACCTACATTTGAAGCAATGTTTAATAACTCGAGTGAACAAAGTACGAGGAAAATAAATTATAAATCAGTAGCATTCAAGCTGCCCCTGGAGAAGGTATTTATAAACTTCAATTTTTATTGTGAATTTTTTTGAAAAAAATTAAACCTGTTTCATAATAAAATGAGAGCTGTTATTTGAATAAGGAAAATAATGAATTGGATGATTCTTCAATGCAAATTAATTAGCAGAAATCTCGGGTTAAAGAAACATATTTTTTTCGGAGTTAATCTGATTGATTGGCTTCTAAAATAAATCATTAACTATTCATTGGCTAAAAAAATTCATCATTTAGTGGTGTTAATAATTAATATTATAGTGATTAGTTTTGAGTGGTTAGCGTTCCTGACTCCTGAGCTGTGGGTCCCGGGTTCAAATCCCGGTTCGGGCATAGATGTTACTTTCTTTTTCTGTTTCCTCTATTCTTTTTTTTGTGATGATGTATGAACGTGGCCCACTCTGTAAACGGGTTAGTGGTGGTGTGGCGCGGGTAGCACTACACGGAGGCGAATGGCGGCACATTTGGCTCGCGCAGGTGCCCGCTGGGTAACGACAAATGAGTAGCAGTTTCTGGCCTTGTTGTGGCACAGGTTTCGTCACCCAAGTGCCCGCAGTTGAAAAGAAAAAAATTTTGAATGTATACAGTTCAGAACTAATCAAGTGCTTTGATATCAAAATTTAAGAAAGTTTAAAAAAAGGGCAAGTGAAGCATCTATTTATTGACCCATGAGTAGTGGGAAATTATTTAAGTAATATATTCCTTGTTGTTTTTTTATGAATAGGATAATATGCCATTCTGTAAACCATCAAAAATCACAGAAGACCAGAAATGGAACGGAATGGATTGAATGGGCACAGAAATCACAGTTTGCGAAAGCACGGGGATCGCACCCATTCAATTTGGAAGTATTAGATTTGTCCAGCAAATAGTCGGAAGACAACTCTCTTATTGTAATGGCAAATATCATAATTAGTGATTTGACATTGTTAACATAAATTTGTTTCTTCTGATTTGAATTGTATAGTTTACCATTAATTCATGACTAAAAGCAGAACACCTTTTGGTTAGAGATCATTAAAACGCCAAAAGGCTAACTTCTCTTATCCAATGGTGTGCTACATTTATTCTTTTAACAGAAATTACTTCAGAAAATTGTGGTCATCTGGCAACGGCTATTGCTTCCTGCAGCAAACGACATTTTAATGAATCATTCTATCATTGGTTGCTACGGGAAATTAACGCCGTTGCCAGATGGTCACAAAATATTTTAGAGTACTATTCTTGAGAAAAATGAAAGCGGTTGTCTTTTAGAAGAATTACAATTAATGTATTTAAATTGGAAGTAGAAACTATGATTTCGGATGAAAGAAGGTTGATTGAAATCCTTGCATAAGACTGACAAATAGTATTTCAGAGTACAACTAATAACTTTAATCGCATCTGAGCAAAAGATTTGGCAACATACTGTTGTTTTCAGTCTTCTCCCCCCCCCCATGAATTCCTATGACACATACCAAAGATGATTTTAACATTTCAGCTGCATTCATTAAGTTAAGTAAAATTGAATTTCATACTTTCAGTAGAAATACATTTTGATTGCTTTGTTATGATGTTCGTATCCAATTTTACATCATAAGCTAATAATATTAAATTAATGCGTTGTAAAATTCATGAACATAATAAAAATGAAGAATACATTAGAATATGATGTAATGCATAATTATGTATTGTAGCGTAGCATGTAGCTGGTTTATTAGGAACAAAGAAATAAGTTCCTTAAATAGCTCAAAATAATTTATTACAATTTAAGGTACAATTTGAGCACAACACAGATACACGCAGATACTACAAATAAAACAAAATTACATCTAAAACATTTAAAGTTGAAGGAAATAGGGTAAACATGAGAGTCATAGGGACATGTGTCTCATTCCTCCGGTTGTTGGAGAAGGAGTGGCCTCCCCGTTGACGACGCTGCAGACAGAGGGCGCTGCAGTATATCATTTGCGATTTTCTTACAGAAAATGTCCTTATGTTGTTTTTTTATATTCTTTATTTATTTTTTTTAATTTTATTTTCATTATATTAAAAATTTATATGACCAATTGATATATATCTATTATGTTTTTCCTAATTGACATGAATACAGTTCTATGTACTTCCTCCAATCCTATTACAGTAATGACAATTGTGTTTATAGAGGTAAAAACTCAATTGAATCCGCTAAGTAATGTGATTTATGTATACCAATTGAATCCGATACACTGTATTAAAAATGTCTTTATAGATTTCGCACTATTTCTAGGCAAATTTTATTTCAATATAAAATTTCCATTATTATAGTGAGAAACTGAGCCGCGATGGTCTGAGTGATTACGGCATCATTCTCGTTACAGTAAAGATAGTGAGTTCGAATCCCGAACCAACCGAAGGGCTGTCATGTTCTTCCATGGCGGCCGGGGCACGTTTAATTAGTCGTGTTCGAACTGTCCTATAAGTGACCTCTGGGGGTGGCAATTCAAGTATTGGGAGCTTTCTGTTGGGTCCCTGCTTATAAATGACGATGGCCCTCTTTTGTGGCCATGATAGCTCGTCCAGTTGGTATCCAATTACATAAAGGTGTCATCAATTCCTACCATGTTGTAGTGCTGAAATGTAAAAATAGGGCACTGGAAACAACAGAAAGTGCTCAATACATTCAGGATGATGCCAGCTCTCATTTAACCGGCTGGATACAAGAAAGCAGGTGAAAGTTCGTATTCACCGTCGCGATTGTTATAGCTAATGTCGTTAACAAAACAGTAGGGTAATTAAACAAATATTTCATTTATGTAGAGAGATTAAAATACTTTAAGCGAGATTTTGGATTGACATTTTTGATCCAAGTTTGTTATTGTTTACTCATTTCCTTTATTTTTTGTACGGGGATCATTAAAAATAGCACCTGTTTTCTTATAAATATTTAAAAATGATATTTATTCTAAGAAAAACAATTATATTTTCATAAGTGAAGTGCCCATCACTTCTTCGTACAATCAACTCCTCGTTTTAAGCATTTATTGGATCTGATTTCAGAATTCTTCTCTTCAGCAGCTCTCGCAAGCCCAAAAAAATTTCATAGAGGTAGCCTCATGCCGAAAAGCACTTTGATCCTCTCTTAGGAAGAGATTATGACAAGAATAGGAGCAATTGCTGCTGCAACTCAAGAATTGATGAATAAATTTGGAGGGGAATTTCTTTACAATCCGGATATTTCTTATAGCAAATTCCCTATTTTACCAAAGTCAAAGAAAACCGGAGCTATAAATGTTTTGGAAGTGTTGTAAAATTGGAGATTCTTAATTAATTGGAGGAAGAACTTTATAAATTCTGAAGTTTGTGACCTGGTAAAATAAAGTAGAAAGTATAGAGCAACAAAGAAGCTTTTCTGGGTGTCATACACTTATTTTTTTCTGCGTTCTTTAAATTTTTATGGCAAAACGGACGTTTATTTTTGCATGCCATGTATGAAAGTTCATAAACAAATTTATGCAAAAAAAGTGGAATTTTTGCAAAAAAAATAGTTACCAATTCATTTTGTATAAAAGAAGAGTTCGTTCAACAAGTAGTGGTCACAATGTCCTATAAGTGAAATACCTCTGGAAGTGGCAGGTCAAGTATTAGAAGAGGATCTTTTGTCTGCCCCATGCTTCTAGATCAGTGAGATGGAAGCAGACAGCTTCCATCTCACTGATAGAGCCCAACTCTGGGCTAGGTACAAGTAAAGTACGGTGGAGAAACAACAACAGCAATAATATAGCAATTATTAATTTAAAATTCTATTAATTGATGGAATTTTTAAAAATTTAAACATCCTTGCCGATTTAAACTAATTATAAAGTGGATATTTGGTCTTGTCTTTTCCATTTTGCTTTTTCTACTGTTCTATTGCCAACATGCTAATGGCTTGGATCAATGGAAAACGGCTTCTCAAACAGGTTCTTTGGTCCTTATGTAAGAAATCGTTTTATTAACAAAATGAAGGTTGGCAGTATTCTCAGACATTCGATTGTGAACTTTGTCTTGTTTGCTTCTTTCTAAAAATGCGATATGAAGGCAGGCAGCAAATTCGTTGACAAGTCAGATTTACGACGCCTTCTCAATGCGATGTCGTGATGAATTATGTATGACGTAGATGAAATGTTATCTGACGTTATGGATGTTTTACACCAATCAGAATTGTAATAAAGTGATGTAGTCATAACTGGAACGAAAAAAAAAACATTTTATGGTTAAAAAGAGAGAGCAATTAGACTGAATGTTTCATTTTCACACAGTTTAGTCCAAAATTAAAAACTTAGCGTAAAAATATTGTGTGGTAAGTTTACGTCTTTGATCTAAGCTAAAAGTGTATTTTTCAAATTTTGGTTACATGTCATTAAATTTTAGGATCAAGCATATAATTCTGGAACGTATTCGAAAGGATGTGTCAAACTATATTATAACATCAATATCGTTTTCTTGATGTAATGCATAAGTTCGGAAAACATTAATTTATTCAATCTCGTTTAAAAGTTCTACGACAAGTTCTTTTAAACAGACAAGTATCTTTTTATGTGGAAAGTAGTTCAGCTCGGGAAGAACTGCAATTGAAAATATATAGTTCTACAATCTCGTTGATTTATGATCCTTTCCCGTATCTCTTCACAGTATTTCGGCCACAACTTCCGGCGGGTTTTTACAGCATGAGCTTCCCAAAATGTGATGGTCCAACTTCCTTTCCTATTTATTTGGTTCTCTTTTTCATCATTTCAAGTATTTTTTCCTATCGATAAGAACATTTAAATTTTTCAGAAAGATTTAATGTGTAGTCTCCATCGATCCTTAATATCTTCCGTTCTTAAATTGATTCATTAAAAAATAAATGAAATATATCACGATAAAATTTCACAGAACGCCAAAAATATTTAAACATTAAGACCGTTTGGCATTGCAGCTACTTGGATAACGTGAAGGCATATGATCCAGGGGCATCAGTGCATAACAGAAGCATCATTCTGCGATTGCGAGTTCGTTTCCTACGAAAGAAGCTGATCTAAGTGACTTTGAAAGAGAACAGTCTGTGATGGCTTGAAAATTCGTGTAAGGAAAAATGTAAATATTTAAGTGAATGTTTCATATTTATGATCAATAACTTGTGATATTATCGTTTAATTTATGGAATTATTGTCTAAGCATCTCGTTCATTCCTTGAATATAACGGTCTTCAGAGCTGATAAATAAGATTATAAAATTTAATGTAAACTAACTGCATTTGGCGATAATTTATGTGACTTGGCGTTATTTTTGGCGACACATCATAAGTTAACATTTTTGAAGTTTCGATTCGATAGGACCAATAGTCTTGACTGCCCTGATTTTAGAATTGTTTTTATTTCCTATCATAAATGTAGGATTGAAATATAAAAAACAAGTAAGCTTTAGAATACCATAGAAAATGTTAATGATAAAAATTGATGACATTATTAAAATAATTTATTAAAAAGTAAACTTAATAACAAAGCATTCTCAGACAAATGCTACATTTCTTTTTTCATAAAATTCCATAGTAAATTTTACTTTTAAATTTATACGTCATAAAATATTTTACATATTTGAAGTTTCTTTTAATTCATATCAATGAAAATAACGTAATTTCTGTTATAAATGTAGACCCTTGTTTGGGATAACCACAAAATTATAAAAGCTATTAAATTAAGATATAATAATAATAAATTATATATATATATATATATATATATATATATATTTGTCTTTACACCTTTATTGATTTAGTTGTTTAATATGTAAATTTATATTGAACCCCGTACAAAAATTTTTGAAATTTAAATAAAATATTTTTAGGTATGATGTTTTTATTTAAACTTTATACAATAATAACGGAAAATAAATAACTTGGACTTTTTCTTAGCACTTACAATATTTCTTTAAATTTTAAATCAGATTTTTATACATACTTTTTTATAAGAAATATCTTTATTGTATTGAATGCTGATTTTGAAAGTAAGTTTAAAAACGTTGTAGAGTAGAAAAATAAATCAGTAATGCCTAATTTTCCATACAAATTCATAGTCCTTCCCATTTTTAGTTAAACCATTTGTTATGCTTTTTTTTTTTTTTTTTTGACATTTAAAATCACGCATTTTGCTTATCATGCCATTTTAATATAAAAAAATAAGGTTGTAATATTTTTTATTTAAATTTTGATTTTATTATTTTAAATATTTTGCTGGAATATAAGAAGGCGATATTTATACTTTACATTATTAAATAATATTTGCCTTCTTAAAATAAATAAAAATTATTGATAGGAAACTTTAAAATTATATTTTAGATACTTCTCTATTGTATAATGTGCCGCATCTTACAAAGAGAGGTACGTTACAGTACGAATTTACAACAAAAATAATATGAAACTAAAATTTTATAGGGTTCAAAAGTCCAAATCAGGAAAGATCCCGTTTGTCACCAATACTTTTAATCTCACTAATTTTTCCAGAAAAAGTATAAAAAAAATGGGTAAAATTTTACCGTACGGTCACCCTTCGCGAAATTTAAAAAAAAGTCGCCAAGGGTGACCGCATGACGAATTTCCGATCGGAAAATACGGAGGGAGGAAAATCGCTGAAATAGTGAGAAATATTTCATACATTGTTGGTATCTGACAATATGCTCAACTAATTTTACAAAATTAACAAAAAAAGCAGATTTATAGAATTCAAACATAAATGGTAAAATTATAAAGTTGACATGTTAAATTATCCATAAAATTTTTTTCTCATTAAATTTTAAATTAATGAATTTAAATTGGTAAATATTCATGAGAAATTAATGACAAATAGGGTTGCCAAAATACTAGTTTGCCGGGTTTCCAGTAAAAATATTCGCCAAATTTGGCGCTAAAAAATGCCAAGGGTAACCATACAGTAAATCTGATTCAAAAAATGCTGATTCCTTTAATGTTTAAACTGATTTGATTGAGAAATGGAATTCACAAAAATCTAATTTAGAAATGTGAAACAACTCTAACAACGCAACTTCCGAAACTGTTTCATAGAAGTTCTAAAACCAAATCACAGAAATTCGCATAAAGATGCATATACAAGGTTAATTCAGTTTACGGAAACATTCTGAATAATGTAGCGTTTCCTTTTTTAATATTTACCAGAGCAATTGGCATTCCCTAGCGGCACAAAAATTTGAAGAATGAGGATTTTTAATAGCATTGATGATATTGTGAAAAAAGTTAATATCCTTTTATCGGTCTCTGAAACTTAAGTTGAAATTCTCTCATAAGGAAATGTCTGTCATCTCTTAGTAACGCTGAATTTCGAAGAATGATGACATTTTTTAATAATGTTGAGCAGAAATTCTGTTTTCAAAATTTGATTTTCTTGAAGACACCTTGAAATTTCTTAGATAAATTTATCCATATTTTAAATTAATGAATTTAAATCGGTAAATATTCATGAGAAATTAATGACAAATAGGGTTGCCAAAATACTAGTTTGCCGGGTTTCTAGTAAACCTTAACTATATAATAGTTGCTAATATATGACGGTAATCATCATCAGCTTTTTGATAGATTTCAGGATTAAATATCCAAATGCTCCTAGTTTAGACACCAAAATTTATTTTAAATTTCTTTATTTAGAGTATTTATTTTAAAATATAATGGTGTGAAAAGACGTAATAGAAAAATTTGCAGTTCATTGAATTAAAGAAATTTTGAATGAGATAATTATCTTCGCTTATTTATTTCATGGATTATTCAGTCGCTTAAAAATTCTGAATTTCAAATGCATAATTCATGTGCATTTCCTTTTTTTAAAATATTTTTCCCATGATTTACTGGAGTAACTTGAATAAATATTGTAGAAACTTTTATTTTATTATAATCCGGTATTTCAAATTATCTTGTAAATGGTTTTATTCATGCTTGAATAATTTTAAAATATTGTTCAAAATTCTTTCTGAATTTTAACATGAGACTTCATGTGTATATGTTACCCTTGAAGTGTGTAATTCAGTTATTCCATACGTATTTCATGAAATAAATTAATGAATCCTTTAAAGATGTCCAAACTTTACCTGATTGTTCTATGACAGACCATTCAAGAGAACCATTTCAAAGTTATTTCATAAATGGATAAAATTTCTCGAAGAAGACAACCAATAGTTTGTTTTTCCTGTGCTGTTAGTTGCAAAAATATTCGTTACGAATCCAAAATGTAAAACGGTGACGCCGCCTAAGTTCCAAGTCTAAAAGCAATGGAATGAAGTGTAAACACACGTCATTGAAAAACAACTAGAAACTGATTACGTCTAAAAGCAATAAATCGAAATGTTCACATACGTCATTGAAAAACAACTAGAAACTGACTGTGTCTAAAATCTACAAGCAATGGAATAAAGTGAACAGACACGTCATTGAAAAACAAATTGACTACATCTGAAAGTAATGGAATGAAGTGTAAACCAACGTCATTGAAAAACAACTAGAAACTGATTATGTCTAAAATCTGCAAGCAATGGAATAAAGTGTATAGACACGTCATTAAAAACAACTATAAATTGACTGCATCTAAAATCAATGGAATGAAGTGTAAACAAACATCATTGAAGAACAAGTAGAAACGGTTCAAAACTGACAAGAACCTCTTCAGCGAATTCTCGAATGCCTGTTTAACAGTAATCATTATTCAATGGAATACCAAGGTAAATCATTAAAATTCAATATTTTATGTACTTTAATTGTCCAGTCCAGTTATTCTATAAAATAACTACACTTTAACGGTAACATATGTAATATTAAGAAAAATAAATATTAGATCAGTATGTTTTTAAACTTACAAAATTGATGAGCGTTATATTTAAGAAATAAAAAATTTCACATTTTCTTAACGTAAATGTCACTATTTCTATAAACATACATTCATACTGATAGAGGCATTTAAATGGCATTCAACTGATTAGCTTAAAATGATTTAATACTCATGAATTATTACTTTTGAATGAAAAAAGTGAAATATTTAAATGGTCGAAACGAAATCACCAAATATTTACTAGATTATAGAATTAATATTTATAATAATATTATAGACTATCACAAATATGCTATATAATATTGCACAATAAATGAAATTGTTAAATTCTCCAGTTAGAAAAACTTAATTCTTGAAACTAAAAGAACCGTATGATTTTATACGTACAGGAAAATAAATTCGCCGCTAATTTTTTTTTAACAAAATAGTACCCGTTTATCCTAATAAGCTATTGTCTTGGTACCCCGGCTGCAAAAACGCGATCGTCTGCAACGCAATGAACCACTGAATCTGGGCATCTTTACAAAGCACAGAATGCTTCGGGCAGAAACGAGCACATTTTGTTAAAACCTAAAATCCACTGAGGAGTAATTTATTGTGCTTTATTTTTCTTCTTCATGTTTGATGTTTCGCTTAAACGGCAATTGTGAACAAAGCGTAAGAGAAATTAGGTTTGTGCCAGTGAGAATGAGGCGGCTCTATTTAAAATTAGTTAGGATTTGTATTCCTGGTTATTCAATGAAGATGAATGAATGTCATCTCCAGAACGAACGAATATTTAACTTATTTTATGACATTACTCATAGTATTATTCACTTTATTTTTGTTCATCAAGCCTGGCTTTATACATACGTCACTTAAAAGACAAAGTGCAATCGAATAAATTTTAAGAAACATTATTGCGCTAGTGAGAATGGAGCTTAAAGAAAGGTTTTATTGGTCTAAAAGGTACAGTCCGAGGCTTGCCTACACCGCTATGTATGTATAATTAGTTGGGATTTTCTTATTCCATTGACTATTGAATAAAAGTTAAAGAAGGTAGTTTATTTACATTTCCAGAATTTTTGAATTCTAAGTGACAGATATTCAACATAATTTTTGGCACCTGATTTCTAATTGAAAATCTTTTCATCATCGGTAAGCTGAAAAAAGAACTACTGTTATTTGCTCAAATCAAAATATAAATCCCTTATGAATGTATATAATAAATGGTGCCACAATCATTAGAAATTATTTGCGCATAATTTTTTACCGCATGATTGAATAATATTTGTTTCTGGTTGTTGTTTCTCATCCTCTTGTTAAGGAGAGAGCTAGATCAGGTCCATGAGCCCATTCACCCTGAAGGAATTATCAATAGGGGATCTTGAACCAGATCCTGCCTGGTCAGCCCCAGACAAGATAAAATATGGCTAGGGAGGCATGTGTAGAACACTTAGTGCCAATTTTGAAGTTTTTATTACCAGCAACAAAAGTCATTGATGACCTGTAAAGAATCGGATAAAGGCTGCTTGTCTACTGGCACACCGAATCAAAAAGCCGCCAGGGCACTTACTCTGATACCATGGGTAGGACCATCCAAATTTGTTTCTTAAATGTTAATTTTAATATAGCAATAGTGCATCTAAATACACATTTAACATATGACCTGTTTAAAAAATTTTGCATTCATAATTTAATGAATGCAATCTGATACATTCCGTTTTTTATGTACACATTAGTAAAAATTACACTGTGCAGTTAAAGATGTCCCTTTTTTGTCATTATGATTATTAAATCTTCGTTTAAGTGGCTTGACAGCATATGGTCTAACGGCGGAAACTTCTTGTAAGGCCGTCCAATATGTAGCGCTTTTGGATAGGATGTTTTTATAAACAGGTGGTCGTTATATCGAGTTCTCAAGCGTAAAAACACGTGAACTCGCAATCCTTCCCTCCAAGGTAAATGTGCATTCAGGACATCAATATTCTGTTGTTTATTGAAGCGTGGGTGGGGATACTTAAGACCTACGATCTCGCCCTGCTTATGTCGGGAGTGTTTTTTAACACAATGTAGCGGTTCATCTGACTGTGGAGATGACAAATATGCTATATAATATGTATATAATAATATGTTGTAAGTCATTCGATTCTCTTTTGGACTCATTACAGTGTCGTAGAAAGATATCCCAGAAAATTTCTGACCACGCACTCTGACACAAGAGTTTGAATTCATGACCTTTCACTCCAATAGTTACTTCATTCCTCTTACATACAGCGCATGCATATGAATATAAATAGCTCTTCTTTAACTATATCTGAAGACGTAATAATTTTTGTATTTATTCCAATAGTGTTCGTATAATCTATTAAAGATAGGGGATAACATTTCTAAATTTTCTCTTAAGAAAAGATATTATAATGTGACTGGCTGCTCGGCTCTTTTTTCCCCTTTATCAGCCCTCCAAGGGGCGAAATGGGGGCACTTTATCTTGTAGGGCACCCATCGTCGATCCTGAAAAAGAGTTTGTCTTTCATTTGCACTCTTAAAAAAATCAACTGGATTCTACTCAGAGAAGGAGTGAAATTTCACTTTTTCATTTTGACAAAACTCAAAGTTACAGGAGGGTAAAGACAAATATTTGCAGATTATTCTGTTGAACAAAACTGACTTATGTTTTTGCAAATAAATCGTGTTTTATGATACATTTTATTTTCCAAGTTTAGTTTTAACTGAAAATAACTTCAATAAAACTAAGAATGAAATTAAAAATAAAAAACAAGATTATATAAAAACATTTATTCAATTTTTATAATAGAAAAAAAATTAAATAAAAATATGTACACAGAAATTCTTTATGTTCATGCTGTCAAATTAATACTGGAGTTTAATTTCTTTGAATTGACAATTTAATAACACAAAATGAGAATACTATAAAAATAAGAATAAAAGGATAATATGCATTTTTATGCAGGTATTTTGCCAAATTTATATGTTGATCGCATATTATAAGGTATGTATTGTTTCAATTAAAGTCCCAGCTGGACCATTTTTTAATTTATAAATCATATTGTCCATGAAAGCATAAAATACAGTAAGTTTATCACCGTACTTAACATTAAACACATGATGACATTTATATAAAATATCGAACGCTTTTTAATTTTCCTTATCTGACACCAATAAATTCATTGTCCACACATAAAAATATTTCATATTCAAGTCTTGCTTTTGACCACAGCAAAGCAAGTGTAGTCGACTACTTTTGAGCGTTTTTCTGCTTCTAAAAATCTCTTCACCTAATTCGAAAAGAGGGTAATAACTAAAATTTCTATAGTATTTGCATTCTCATTTGTGTGTCTATATAAACTTTAATACTAAAATTTCATAAAAATAATACTTCAAAAAAATAATAAAACCTTATTTTGCTGCAAAGGAGTGATTAATAAACTTTTTAAATATGAATTAAAATTTTACACAAGCATTTTAAAAAATGGATATGGTATTATTATAACGACTTACTCCAATAAATTTCACCCTGCTTTCTGATATTTTATACGGATTCTGTATCTATCGGTCAACACTGTTCTAAAAAAGTATTTGAAAACTTAAATTATTTTTAGGCAGAATTTAAAAAAAATAAAATCCTAGTAATAAAAAAATACAATACATGAGCAAGAAACATAATAATGTAAACAGGAAATCTTAAGCATATTTAAATAAACAAACATTAAAAATCATACTCTGGACATTTAATACTTACGTGTGCATAGTTAAAGCTATTTAAAACAACAGTATTTATTATACAGTAAGAAAAAAGATATATATATATATATATATATATATATATATATATATATATATATATATATATATATATATATATATATATATATATATATATATATATATATATATATATATATATATGCCGGTAATAAATCAATTAACACCAATAAGTCATTTAAATTGTCTGAACAAAATTAATCCAA
Source organism: Latrodectus hesperus (assembly GCA_037975125.1). Lineage (NCBI taxonomy): Eukaryota > Metazoa > Arthropoda > Arachnida > Araneae > Theridiidae > Latrodectus > Latrodectus hesperus. The sequence goes on from CM075862.1 coordinate 30,723,382, forward strand.
TATTAATTTGATTTCCTACAATAAAAAGGTCAAGGAATCAGATATCTATGTAATTATATTCTGTATTAAAATTATATTCAGCCTAAAAATACTACCATCTTGAATTATCACATATTTATTCCAAGTTTTTTTAACATGCGATAATATTCTAGGAGCATAGTATGCAGGATATACACTAAGAAAACAGTCATAGCCTCTGGATATTAAATATCAAATTCCAAATTTATCTGTAATAAAGAAAATAATTATTTGTATTTAAATTAATAGGACTTTTTATTGTAATTTAATGCAAGAGTAATTTGTTAAAAAATGGTATTTCAATTAAAACTTAGTGATTGAAGTTAGTAAATTAATGATTATCTAATAGTTTTTTTTTATTTTTATATGAATGCGGCAAAAACGATAAATTATTAATATACAAACAAATACAAAATAATTTTGAATTATTTCTTTGTTATGAAATAGATATAGCCCTTATCATAATTTACAAAATGGATTTTTAAACATTAAACATATATACATGCATATATAAATTTATTTCTTATATTAAAACATTTTTAAATCAATCAATTGTAACTGAAAAACAGGTGAATCTTAATGAATATTTTTTTTTTACAAATTACAACAAAAAATTTTAAACTATGCTTTTGTGTATCACAAATACTAATATTCAAATACATTGCAAGTAAAATGATTTTTAAAAATACAAGATAGAAAACTACAATAAAATAAAAGACATAAGCAATACTGCATATTTTGTAGAAAATAGATTTTAATTACTTTCTTTTGGATCATGCAATCATTAAATAAATATCAAAACAATGAGATCTTTCTTCCATTTTTATATATATATATATATTGAAAAGCCCTTTCTCTACAAAATTTCAATTACCTTTTTTTGGCATTACAATAATTTAAAACATCTTATTCACATGCCATCAAAAAACTTGGAAATGCATGCACAGCATGTTTCATATTCTACCATTAAAAATCTAGATATACAAATTATGTAAGGAATTGTAAATTTTGGTGTGCTTATGTCATTATGGCATCGTTAGAAAATAATGTTAATATAAAAGTTTAATACTCTTTCATGAATATATTTAAATTCATCTTCAAATATGGAAAAAATACAGGTTTTATACTACCAATGCTTCATTGAAAGCAGTCAATTTCGGATACTTAGAAAAATAAATTCAATATTATAATAGAACAATAGATGGTCCATTTCTTCACAAAATGTTATTTTGTTTTAAACATTTTCTTCATAAGTTCAAATATTTTTTCTTGATGAATTTCATTAGCCATTTCAAATTGTAATCATTTATCTGGTAGGAAGAATACATACATATACACATGTGTTTACTCAATCATACATGTAAAAACTAGTTATGGTCAAGTAAATTAAAAATACTGGATATTTATTTTTTAAACTATTAAATTCAAATTAAAAATTTAGAAAATTTTAAATGAATTATAACTTTATTATAAAATTAATTAGGATTTAGTTTTAGCAGTGAAAATAAACAAAACTTTATTTCAAAATAGATTTAAAAACATTATTAAAATTTCTTTAGCTAATTACCATGTAATATTAAATTAATGCATAATTTAATGAATTATTTTAAAATCAACTTTAAAAACCAAATAACTTGAAGAAATTTTAATTGTTGAACCAATTGTTTAATTGGTTCAACAATTGTTCAACAAAAGTTGTTTAATTGTTAACCAAAACACTTGAAGAAATTTTAACTGAATATATTGATTGGAATTTTCATGTCATTTAATTAAGTTACCACATTCTTACATAATCATAGAATATTACTTCATACATTTAAACAAATTTTACAAGCAAAATGAAATTAATACTTGTAATAACAATAGCTAATATTTTCTCCGTCTCCATAAAATTTATTTTGATTATACATCATACAGAATATACCTGAATCAGCCATTTCTTCCTTACATAGCATTTCACTATCTTTAAAAAACTACATGTTTCAGATTTGCTTTTGCTAATTTTGTTTTTTATTTTTTTCTTCACTGATGACAATGACAACCATAAAATCCGAATATAAATTATATTTCCATCGACAAAATTTTTGGTTGCAAATTCTAAAATATTATAGAAGATTTTGATGCATACAATTTCTTTTCGTTTTATCTACGAATGCTTTTACTTAGTAACAATCAAATCAAAAATTGTGAGTAAAGTTTTAATAAATAAAATACATACTGCCAAGTAATATTCTGTAGATTAATATTTGCTTTATATTGTATTAACATTTAAATTAAAAAGCTTCGAATTTTATTTATGAAAAAGTTTATTCTTATTCATTGGTAAAATGTAGCATTTGATATTAATCGCTCTTTCATTTCAGTACAATAAACTATATTAAATAATATTTCTATAATATACTTTGGATATTTAAACCAGCGAGAAAATTAATAATCATATTCACGCAGATTCGAAAGTAAAAGAATTTAATAATGCATTCATTACATACTAATTTAATTGAATTTATAATAGGTTAAATTTTGGCTCTGAAAAAAATAGAATCTGAAATAAAAAAATAAAATATCCAAACACATTTTTATATTATCAAACATTATCAATTAATCAGAAATTTCAAATATTATAAATATTAGATGAATATGAATTGAATTGAATTAATTCATTCACACTTTCGAATACGAAAGTTTGGATAATGGTGAAAAATCACTTTAATTTCCCTCATTTTTGAGAAACTAAACCGAAAGCAGAGAGCTGATGATGATTTAAACCAATCAGAGCACATCACGTTTGCGTTGCGCGATAATCACATAAAAAAAAGAGTTAAAATTGCTTGGAGCTTAGCATGGAATATTGGAAAGAGCACTTCTCTCCCCAATTAAGTGCGAAAGGATTCATTTTATATCTTTAACCACTCGATTTTTTTAAGAGTTTAGAAGCAGGACTAGGCTGAAGACCCCCAATACTTGATCTGCCACCCCTATTTTTTGATATGGAGGGAATTCCGACCATCATGTTTCACATCCACCCGTCACCTTTAATAAACACGATGGATCTTCGTTTGTGTCGGGATTAGAACTCACTACCTTCCGATAATGAACCTGATCACCGCAGACTCCATAAGAAAAATATTGTTTTTCTAAATTTATTCGTGCAATACTAAATATAAACTATTTAAAATTTTACGGCATAAGTTGAATTACTCAATATATTTCTAATTTTTGATAGGATCTACGTTTGAAACAATGATATAAAATTTAATAATGTAAAGAAGGAAAAAATTACCATTTTGTTGATAAATTGGTCTTTATTGTCTTACTGATGAATAGATTGTTTTTAAAAAGTTGAATTCTCTCATGACCATGTTCTCTTGATGTACCGTATTTACCAGTGTGTATATATATAAGACGTCTCTCCATTTTGGTATACATTTTTGAAAAGTAAAACTTGCTAATGATCATATTATAATAAATTTGCAGTATTATTTAAAGATAAAGTAGTATGCTATTTATTTTATTTTTTATTACAACATTAATAATTTTATTTTCAACATCAATAACACCTGCATGCCCTGAAAGTTTAGCAGAAACATTTTTTGTATCTTCAGCAGACAAATTGGTTTCAGGACCCAGGGAACTCGCCCACATTACTTGTTTGTGCAATCTCCAAACTTTTTCCTTTTCGTGCATCTATAATGTATTCAATAACTGTTTTCTCTGTTTAAATACTTTTCAATATACGCAATGACGCGTGGCTTATTTGCTATGTTTTAGCATATGCCAACATTGTTTTAAAACCATAATTTACCAACAAATTTAAGAAAATTAAAAGGCAAAAACTACACACACTTAAAAATCATTCTAAAAATTGGAAAGTTTCAAACCCAGCTTTGATCATTCTATTTTATTGTCAACGTGTTAATGGCTTGAATCAATGGAAAACGGCGATAAAATACTAGGAGAGCCAAACACCCTTGGCGACAAACTGAAGAAAAGCGCTAAGTCAGAACAAAGTTCCAGAAATAGTTTGGTTTACTATATCCAATGTATTGAGGTAGAGTTGCTAGATTGGTGCAAACTACAATTATCGCCAACCACAAATCATTTGCGCCAAGGGTGTGGGCTCTGCTAGGATCCAACCGAAAACGGCTTCCCAACCGATGCTTTGAAATCGTTTTATTAACAAAATGAACTTCGACAATATTCTCAGACATTCGATGGTGAACTTCGCTTTGGGCACAGATGCCGTATAATCCAGGATTCCAAATTCTGAATTTTTTTGGCGATGAAGAAATGTTGCCAAAATGAAGTATTGGGACGTACGTGATAACGTAAATATTAGGGTTGCCAAAATAGAATTTTCTGCATACTTCTTATAGGTCTCAATATGTATTACGTAATAAAAATCCAGGCTGCCACATACATAAGAAAATCCGCCTAAAAATCACCAAACTCAGAATTTGGCATCCTGGATTATACGGCATCTGTGCCACAAGTCGGATTTACCACGCCATCTCAATACAATGTGATGTAGATGAAACGCTATCTGACGTCATGGATTGTTTAAACCAATGATAATTCTAATAAAATAATGTAGCATTAATCACAACTGTGGAACGAAAAAAATTACATTTTATAACCATAAAAAATGTGAGTCTTATAAGCTGCGAATACGGTTCTGCATAATTTAAATTACTTGGTGTTTTCCTAATTTTTTTAAAGAATTTACATTGAAACCATGACGGAAAATTTGTTAAAGTAAAGGAAGATAAAAGTTATGCTTTAGTGATAAATTTGTATAAATTGTTTTAGATAAATGACTTGGTAATTACGAAATCAAGTTCAATAATGGTTATTAACAATCCGCTTGATGTACCTTTTTTAGCAAAAATAGAGAAATCCATTACAAATTTTGACTTAAATGTTCTTCAGAGTAATAAATGAATCTTAAATTTAACTGTAGTTGTGCGTTAAAATTCCTAAGCATAATTTTAATAGTGCATCTCTCAAAATTTTGGGCTTATTCTCGATGGGAAAAATTCATACATATTATCCATTCCTACATTTTAAAGCTATTGCGTTGGCAAGAAAATAATTTCGGTTGGCATCAGTAGATAGCGTTATATTTGTTTCATTATTCTTTTGTCAATGTTACACTTTTTTTCTTTTGAGATTTGGTAATTGATACCTTAAGGTTGCTATGGAAACAAATACCGTGTAATTTTACATGCAACTGACAATTTGCAGTCAGCTTTAACACAGAGTGCAAAAATAAGCATTTTTGATACAATTTAGTTTTTTATTTTCATAAAACCAAGAAAGCAGCTGAGGCTCACATAGAGATATTAGGTTGGGGAAAAAGAAATCCATTATTTTATATGAACTTCAGGACTTTATTTAACATGCTTCGGATTGTCCGATTTGGGTCAAATATGCACCGTTTTGTTGTATGATTTGTTGCCATTTTAAAGGTAACTTCATAATGCCTCTCTCATAGAAGTCCTGGTCTCTATTTGCAAAAAACTCTAGTAGTCGATTTTCACAATCCTCCCTAGATGCCAATTTTTTATCATTAAAGAAATTTTGCTTTTCGCACAGGGTTATCGTATGTGATCCATTTCTCATCTCCAGTCACCATCCGTTTAAGAAATGGGTCTATCTCATTCCGTTTGGCCAAGGCTTCGCAGATGGAAATTCGATCCATCATGTTTTTTTCTGTTAATTGGTGTGGCACCCAAACATCGAGCTTCTTTTTGAATCCAGCTTTGTGTAAATGGTTTAAAACAGTTTTATGGTCGATTTTTAGCTCCTGGGCGATGTTACGACTGCTAACATGCCGGTCAACTTCGATCATTTCTCCGATTTTATCGACATTTTCGACGACCGGCCTACCTGTGCGAGGTGCATCTTTAACATCAAAAATTCCTGAACGGAATCTACGAAACCAAAATTGCACATAATTGGCTGTTACAGTATCGGAACCATAAACACCATTCACAATTTTAGCCGCCTGGCTTGCATTTTCGCCTTTGTCAAAGAAAAACTGTAAAATGTACCGAATTTTCTCTTTGTTCACTTCCATTTTTAACACCCTGTAACTCACAACTGAATGCACCAAACAAAAAACAGCAAAAGAATTTTTTTACTGCGAAATGTCACCTTTCCAACGAGCATAAATCTGAAATTGTTTGATCGATACTTTACGAGAAATCTATCACTACAGCCATTTGCCGAAAAAATAATGGATTTCTTTTTCCCCAACCTAATATGTGATGTTTATGGTATTGATTGTTTAACAGAACACACATGGGCGAATTGGTTTACAAAATTTTTTTCTGGAGATTTCTCTCTGAAAGATGGCCAGTGTTCGGACCGAGCTTCTGAAATTGGCGATGACAAAATGAAAGTCATAACTGAATAGAATCGTCATGTAACTAACTGTACGAGAGATTGCAAAACAGTTAAATGTATTATATACAACAATTGAAAATCATATAAGACATTATGGACTTGTTAAGAAGCTCGATATTTGGGTTCCGTATGAACTGAAAGAAATTCACCTAACACAACGGATCAATATTAGTGATACGCATTTCAATAATAATTCAATCGACCCTTTTTTTTAACGAACTATCCCTGGCGGTTGAAAATGGATCGTTTACAATAACGTTAATAGAAAAAGATCATGGTCCAGGTATGATGAAGCACAAACCATATCAAAAGCTGAATTACATCAAAAAAGATCGTGTTTTCAATTTGATAAGATTATAATAGTGTGTATTTTGAGCTGCTTCCTAATACAGAACCATCAACTCAGATGTTTACTGTGATGCTCTTTGCAAATTGAAGAAAGCAGCCAAAGAAAAAGCCAAAATTGGCAAATCGCAAAAGAAATCTATTCTACCACGACAATACGTGGACTCTCACATCTTTAGGGACACGTAGGAAACTATTAGTGCTTGGTTGAGAAGTGATGTCGCATCATCCATACAGTCTCAACCTTGCACCATC